>CM039620.1:28326770-28604846 GCA_022457165.1 Juglans mandshurica | reverse complement strand
CACGACACGACGATGTTAGAAAAATATCATGAAGAGGATGGAAGATGGGGTTGGTTTGTTACTTGATTAATTTGACTCTATGCCCATTGATGTGATCGATGCTTCAATATGATGATCATCGGCTTTACAAGTTTCAAAGAACTATATTATAACTAGCTAGCTTAAAAATAATTAAGGCACATGAGATTATAACCTTCTGTAATTTGGACGAAATGACACTAGTATTAAAAAAAAAAAATAATGAAAGAAAATAAAAAAAAAATAAATAAAAATTATAAAAAAAACAAAAAAATATAAAATAAAAAAAAATAAAAAAAAATTTATTAGAAATAATTGATCACAAATAAACAATTTTCTATAGCTTGTAGTGCGTACGTACATACATACATATTATATAGGAATATAATATTCTGTATATATATATATATTTGTATATATGTAGTTTACATGCACAATCTTAATTTAGAGCATATATATCCATATGTACATATTTCAAATAATGGGACTGCAAATGAATTCAAAGACGAAATTAAGTTGAACATCATGTCGTGCAAACTAACCTGTGAATATATAAAGCTAGGTAGCTTGAATTAGTTCGTGAACAAACTCACTATCAATAATATCAGTGATGGAAACTTAATTAAAGTTATTTATTTCCCACCAAAGAAGAAATTAACAATGCCGCAAACTAATTTAAATGCTTTGCTTCTATCGTTTTTTTTTTCATGATCAATAATTAATGAATCTTCCTATCTGAGGAAAAAGTGATGAAATGAACTCTCTCTCTCTCTCTCTCCCTCTCTCTCATGTGTGAGTGTGTACGTGTGTGATGAATATATATATATATATATATAAACAGGACAAAGAAGAAAGGACGAAGGCATCAACGAATGCCATTGACACGTTCTCCTCGTTAAAGAAGATTTTCTTGGGGTGTCTAACGGGCCTGGTGGAATCTAGGGCGTTTGCTGCACCAACTTCCTGTCTAACCATCACCCTCAATGGTCAAATTAATGGGTCACATCTTTTTATGTCCCTATCTCAGTAGGTTTTGTGATAAAACCAAAGTTCTCTGATTAAATTGCCATGGTATCACATTTCGCATGATCGATCAATATTAATTGCTTGCGCCCATGCATGTTTGGTTCGTAAACTTTAATTTAGCATGAGTTATATATCTAGGTAAGCTAGCTATATATGCATGGAGCCGTAGTAGTATATATTATATACAATAAATTCATGAATATTATATATAATAAATATTGTTGTTTTGTGATATATATAACCTTAACTCGAAGAAGGCCTGTTTCGTTTAAGAAGATTTTTTTTGAAAAAGAAAAATGAAAGCGCGAGATATATAGAACTGGCCATCATGAGCAATTAGGTGATCATAAATAGATCATAGATACAGCATGCATGAAGAATTTTGATGCATAATCAAATCCAATATTTTAGTAATCCAAATTAAGTGGATCCTCGAAAAGAAATTACGAGAGCCTTGTGATCTGTTTCAAGTGCCAAAAATGATCAGCCTTTGCATTAACCGAACAATATTATATATTTACATGATTATCATGATCATTTGGCACGATAGGATTGGGGAAGTACTACTGCATGGATAGCAATAGATCGGAGATGATACGTACCAGAGAGGAGCAAAACCGGTCCATTCGATCGATCGAGAGTAGGCATGACATGCACTCTATACGTTTGTCGTCTACAGCGTAAGCTGGCCAGAAATTTCAAAAAGCGACTCGGAGGACCCATCTATATAAATACGTAAAAAGATATATTGTGATGATCAGAGCCTTGCAATCAGTGACGAAATCGGGCCTTTAATTTGTTGCGTGAATGAAATGGGGTTGGTCCCTCTGACCAGCTATCATGACGTGCCACCTATTCCCTGATGTTGACTACCATGCATATATATTATAAGTTTGATCGAATTAATAATTTGATAATTATTCAGTTAATTAAAACCAGTATTTATATATATATATATATAAAATTTCCCTCACCCGTCTGCATGCATGCTTTGTCACGTATGCTCTTTTCTTTTATATATAGACTGATAATTAGTAGGATATGATACTGCTATGATCTATTTTGGGTTCTCTTGACCACCTCATCCTCATGATCGAGTAAGTCTTAAATTCTTTGACGTTCCTCGATAAAGTATGAAAGAGATGGACATATATATGCAAAGTGCATATTATTATATATATAATATTAATTCGTGACCATTCTTCACTATTTGATCAAGCAATGAAGTGAGCTAAAAAAAAAAAAAAAAACTAAGACTCAATTAACTTGATGTACGTACGTACGTACGTGAAGGCCAGGTATGGTGTCTTTTAAGACATGAATATATATAAACCAGATGTTAACAGCTAAGTGTTTGTGTACATTGGTTATATAATTTATGCTTAAAGTGCTGATCAAATGCATGCCTAACTAGCTGTGTACATGGCAGTGCTATTTTCTACCAGCTTGTTGTGGCTTTAGATCATCGAATATGATCCGAATATTATCATTCCAATAATATCATATGATCATGAGATCGTAGGCTTAAAAATAGTTCATAAACAACCGGTTGTCTCTAGTAGGAGATCGTAAAGCAAGTATGTACTATGTATAAATAGTTCATTGCAATAACGCGTCGTTTCGTATGGAGAGAAAAAAAAAGGAACCTTCGTTTCTAGGTCTTTCGCCTAGAGGATGGCTTCCGCTGGGCCCCCCAGGGTCCTCTGGCTTCGCATGAGAGGCCAAAGTCCTTTGCGGACATGGTTTCTCAACCCTCTCTGCCTCTTCCTGAGGTGGAGATCCCCCTCCGACTACCGAAAATCATTGATGGGGAAATTCGTGATGTTTCTCTAAGGAGGAATTAGAGAAGTCGGCTTTGCCTTTTCAATATTCTTTGGTCCTAAAGTTCCTCCGGCAATGCCCAAGTCTTGATGCCATTCGATCTTTCATTCGAAGCCGCTGGGAGCTTGATAAACAGCCGGTTGTCTCTAGCATGTTTAAACCTCGCCTGGTGTTTATTCGATTTGTGCAGGAGGAAGATTTTTTGAAAGCTTTTGCTAGGGAGGCCTGTGATGTTGATGGGGTTCCTTACCGAATGTTCCAATGGAGTATTGATTTCAACAAGGAGATGGAACCATCATTGGTCCCTGTTTGGGTGGTTTTGCCGGGATTACCCTTGAATTTCTACCATGAATCGTTTCTTCGGAATCTAAGTTCGCCGATTGAGAGTTTATTAAGCGTGATAGCAGAATGAGATGTGCTACGTGTACTAACGGGGGCTCGTGTGTGTATCGAGATGGATGCAGCTGTGAAGCCTATGGACGGGTTCTGGATTGGGAGGCCACGAATGCCAGGAAGCCTCTATCAAGAGGTAATATTTGAAATGCTTCTTGCGTATTGTACTTCTTGTAATATGCAAGGTCATAATCTGATTACGTGTAAAAAGGAAGAGGTGATGAAGAATAAAAAAGATGGAGGACAGCAGGGAAATGGGAGAGAAGTGAAGCAATGGGTGAAGAAAATAAATAATGGTGGGGGCCCTAGTGGAGAAGAGGAAGGAGCCGTGTATCATAGTGAGCAACAAAAGTTGGCAAAGGGATATGAGGTAGTTGAGGAAATGCTTGTTTCTAAGGAGAATGTTATGGCACATGAAGGGTATGACATGAGGGAGAGGGATGTTGGGAATTCTGGAGGTTTGGTTCAAGATAATGATGTGGTTTTGATTGAGGAACTTGATGAGGAAGGGGAAGAGTGGGAGGAGGCTGGAGTGGAGCCTCTGTTACCATCACTTGTTTGCTAGACAGGGTGTTTGCTTTAGACCAATCGAAGGAAGTGGAGAGGGATCCTGGTAATGTTGTTGCAGTAGTGGAGGTTGAGAAAAGTGGAGGGGATTTTGCAGTTTGTGAAATGGAAGATTTGCAGCAATGTGATGGGCTGTAGGATGCACTTGTGCAGATGGGTGCCTTGCAGAGTCTCTCTGATTCGGAAGTTTTGACTAGCCCAACCCACTTACAAAGGGAGAAAGATATTCTTTCAGATTCTGATGATCAAGGAAATAAAGTGGGAAAGGTGGGAAATCGAGTTCGAAGTTCGATTAGGGCCAAGAGCAGGCCTCTAAGACTTGATTTATGAATCCAGTTTTATTTTGGAATCTTAGAGGGCTTGGCACCTCTCAGAGAAGACTGTTGAAATTGGTAAGAAAGCTACAACCTAGTATTGTGGCTATTGCTGAACCATTTGGTAATGATAACCGTATGAAACTTTTACTAAAAAAGGCTTTTGTTTGAGGGCTGTATTTTCAAATGAGGAGGTTGGAGGTAAGTTATGGGTGCTGTGGAAAAATGGGATATGTGTTTCAATAGATAGTTTAACTAACCAAACTGTTTCTGTGGTAGTTCAGAAGAATAATGTTAAGTTTGTTAGTACTTTTATTTACGCAAAGTGTACGTATTTGGAAAGAGGGAAGCTTTGGGAAGATTTATCGTAGATGAGACAAGGATCCAATCCTTGGATTGTGTTGGGGGATTTCAATGTCATGAGTAGTGATGGGGAGAGGATAGGTGGGAGGCCGAGACCAATTATTGCTTTGAAGGAATTTAATGGTTTTATAGATGTGGTGGGGCTGGCTGAGTTGAAGTTTGAAGGAAATTCCATGTCTTGGTGTAATGGTCGCCATGGAAGTGATAGAAGTTGGGCAAGGTTGGATAGGGCTCTGGAAAACTCGTCGTGGTTACTGGAATTTCATGAAACTAGTTTAAAGGATCTTCCAAGACTTACGTCTGATCATTCTCCTATGGTGGTCTCTTTGAAAACCCAAGATCAAGGTTATGGTTTTCGTCATTTTAGACTTCATAATATGTGGCTCTCGCATGAAAATTCTTGGGATTGTGTGAAGGAGGCTTGGAGGAATCCATAGTATGGCTCGAGTATGGTTCAGTTGGCTAAAAAACTCAAACTCCTTAAATGGGTATTGAGGCGGTGGAACAAGGAAGTTTTTGGGTGGAAGGGTTCACATATTCAGCGGTTGAAAGAAATGGTTCATGTTTTGGAGTTGCAACTTCAGAATGGGCCCTCGGAAGATACAAAACTTGATTTGGTGGCTACTAAGGTGGAGCTAGCTACATGGGTTAGTAGGGAGGAAACTAGGTTGGCGCAGCAAGCTAAATAAGCATGGATTGAGTAGGGTGAGGCTAATGCTAGTTTCTTCCGTGTTGTTTCTTCTAGGTCCCATAAAGTGGTTAGAGAGATGAAGTTGAGTAATGGTGTATGGCAACAATCCCCTGAGGCAGTGCACTTGGGTGCGATGGATTTTTTTAAAAAATTCTTGGCATCTTCTCACTCAGGATCGTTACCAGATTTATTCTCTTTGGGTGAACAAAATGGTAAGTGATTCTGATAATAGTTAGTTTTTAGAGTTTCCTTCAATCCAAGAAGTTAAGGATGCTGTTTTTTCTATTCCTATTGATAATAGCCCAGGCCCGGATGGGTTTGGGTCTTGTCTCTATAAATCCTGTTGGGGTATTGTTGGTGGTGAGGTTGTGGAAGCTGTTCATTATTTGTTCAAGGGTTCACCCTTTCCTAGATTGTTTTCTTCTTCCTTTTTGGTTCTTATTCCTAAAGTGGAAAATCCTCAGGGTTTTGAGAGATTTGGACCTATTAGTCTTTGTTCAGTTTTTTACAAAATCTATTCAAAGATACTAGTGGGTCGATTGTCACCTTTTCGCCCTAGAATTGTTTCACAGGAGCAGGGAGCGTTTATTCCAGGGAGGAGTATTTATGAGAATATCAGTTTGACACAAGAATTGATTCAAAGCATCGATAAGCTGAGTAGGGGAGGCAATGTGGTTTTGAAAATTGATATGACAAAGGCGTATGATAGTGTTGACTGGAAATTTCTGATTCATGTTCTTTCAGCATTTGGTATTTCGAGACCTGTTTGTTGTATGTTTCGCCAGTGTATTTCCTCTCCTTCGTTTTCTGTTGTAATGAATGGTGTCCCCAAGGATTTTTTTTCAAGTAGAGAGGGGACTGAGGTAAGGAGATCCTATTTCTCCTTATCTTTTTATAGTTGTGAAGGAGATATTATCAAGGCTATTGAGGCAAAATTTTCTAGATGGATCTATTGGTGCTTATTATCTCCCAAGAGGGACTCCGCTTATCTCCCAAGAGGGACTCCGCTTGTTTCCCATCTTTTATATGCATATGATATAGTGATCTTTGCGAATGGAAGCAAGCCTTCTTTAAAAGCTTTATCTATTACTTTGGGAAAGTATGAAGAATGGTCTGGCCAAAGGTTGAGTAAAGAAAAATCCTCTATTTTTTTTTCAAGAGACATAATTGCTTCACGGTGCAGGTTTCTTTTGCAGACTACTGGTTTTTCTGAAGGCTCTTTGCCGTTTAAATATTTGGGAATTCCTATAGTTGCAGGTAGGCTCAAAGCTTCCCATTTTGATGAGATTGTTGGCAAGATTCGTGACCAAGTTGGAGGGTGGAAAGCTCGGATGCTATCTTGTGGGGCGACGCTTTTTCTTCTTAACCACGCGCTTGGAAGTCTCCCTATTCATATTCTATCCGTTCTGCAGTTCCCTAAAATTGTCTTGACAATGCTTAACATGTGTTTGAATAATTGTTTTTTGGGTTTTCATAAAGGAAACCAAAAAAGCATTGGAAAGCTTGGGAGATGATGTGCAAGCCGGTCCAGGAAGGTGGGATTGGGGACTTGAATGATATGTAGAAGGCTCTTCACATGAAATTTGCATGAAGGCTCCTATTTGAAGACTCTCTTTGGTCACGTTTTTTTTTTATGGCAAAATATGTAAAACAAGAGCATGTTTCTCTCTTGAATCCAAACAAAGGTAGCAGATTTTGGAGGATGGTGTTGCAAGGTATTACGGATGTTTTTGCTCATTCTAAATGGAAAGTAAAGGAAGGGGAAGTTTCCTTTTGGTATGACAAATGGCTTGGTGATGAACCTATAAGTGCAACATGAGATGTTGTGGAGCTTCTAAGGCTTAAAGTAAGGGAATGCAAGTTGGAGGAGGGATGGGATATGGAGCTTCTTTCAAGGCTGGTTGGGTCTTAAAAATCGGAAGAAATTATGGAGTTTTTGGGTGGGCAAAAACAAGGGGATGATTTGTTAATATGGGTAGCGAAGGAGGATGGGAGATTTTCCACTAGAAGTGCGTGTGAATGTGTTAGAGTGAGAGCTCCTATGATAAGGTGGGTGGATTGGATGTGGCATCCTTCTATGCCGAAATTTATTTCGACAACTATGTGGAAAAATATAAATAATGCTCTTAGTGTTGATGATAGATTATGTTGAATTGGTATCTCTATTGTTTCAAGATGTGATAGTTGTGAGCAAGGGGGATATGAGGATATTAATCATGTGTTGGCGTTGGGGGAGGTGGCAAAGGGGATTTGGGATAAATGTGCAACTCAAGTGGGGTTGGCAAGGCATTCTTATCACACCTAGAGAGAAACGGTGCAATATTTATAACGCTCCGATCTCGGATGGGTCGGAGAGTTACCTCTTAACACTTAAAATCATATCTCATTGTATAAATGTAAACTCCAATTCCTCATTTACTTATAGACCCCATTGCTTTAAACCATCTACCCCAAAATAAATAACTAAGATTACGATGAAATCTCAACATAAAAGTCAACTTCCCAAAGTACTAAGTCAACAGAGCAAAATGAAACTATTCAATGAAATTCTCCAATAATAAGTACCCTCTCTGCATTTAATAGACTATGCTCACAAAGTCTTACCCATGCTTCTTATTCTTGAACCTTCGCTGAAGTATCCAACATATCTGAAAAATATTGTGGAGATAAGGGGTGAGTTATCAACAACTCAGTAAGCAGAGGACATATGCTAGCGTACAAACATGAGCATTTACAAAGTATAGTATGTAGAACAAAATATTTTACAGAGTTATCATGCAGAACAAAACATGTTTTCAAAAGTAACAGAGTGATGGTTTGAAGACAAGTAAAACCCAGAGTACTTTGGCATAACATAACCTGAGCATCATCATCACATCAAAACAAAGCATCTCACAGAGCAGAGACCATGTTTCACCCCCGTGGTAGGGTTGTGCTAACCCCGGTGGCCAAACCGGGCAGAGACAGAGGTGAAATCTTTTCCTTATTCTTCTCAGAACCCCGAGTGTGCACACAGGAAAGATCACAATAAAACTACTTTGTTTCCAAAGTGGGTGCACTCAGAGACAGAGAAGTTGGTACCAACCCAAACAGAGCAGAGCATAACAAAGCAGAGTAGAGACAGAGTCAGGTACAAAATCAGTACACCATGCCAAAGGTTTTCGGATGCCATATAAAAAAAACAGAGTACCAAAACATAATCAGATCCTTCTCACATTCTGAAAATAAAAGTCGGAGCATCTTTTTAAATCAATACACAATTTTTCAGATTCTCAATATCGTTTTTTTTTTTTCAGATTTCAGAAACAACATGACAAAATTTAGCTCATATTTACATAATGCATGTTAGAAATTATTTTTCATTTTTCGTACAGATTTCATGAGTATTGCATATAAGCGATTGAGGTTGATTTTTTCCAAGTTCTCATTTCATCACAAAATATACAAAGTTTTCAGAAGGTCAACCTCGGTCTCAATAATTCATATAAAACCTAGCATAGGAACCCCGTTTACCTGAACTTCTTAACTTTTCAGAATTTCTCCACAACAGTACTGAACGAAAATCAATCGTCACCTATAAAATAGTCATGTACTCCCATAAATATTCGAATATAACACAATTTTTCAATGCTTACAACTGAAATGCTAAGTAATCTATTTTCCTAAAAAGCTAAATTCTGCAAAACCCTAAAAACTTTGCATATTTTAACATAATTATACCAAAAATTCCTTTTTAAGTTATACAACAATAATTATTTAATAAACTAGAACATAATAAAATTACAACATTATCACTTACATTTGAAAGAAAACTTTACTTAAAATAAATTTAACCTACCAAAATAATTTCTGTAAAAATGGAAAACTTAGAGTTTACAAATATATATTAAAAGTTTAAAACACAATAATGCAACTTGTAACTCAAAGGTAATAACATAATTTTATCTATTTAGAAGACCAACTATGCAATTGCTTCTGTAATACCTTATCATTTGAAAACGTGGTAAAGGGCAGAACAATAATAATTCCTATTCTAATAGGTTACATAATTACCCAATATATATATATATATATATATATATATATATATATATAACTCTTTAAGTCAGCAAACATGAGAAACAAATGAATTGAAGTGCGGCGGCGTGAACTTACAATTGAAACCGAGATATGCATTACAACTGAAACGAGATATGCGTGGAGGGGCAAGGTGCGATGGGCTGGGCTGGAGGAACTGTGGTGGCGTAGCTGGAGTGCATAGAAGGGCGTGCTACGACAAGGCTGCCACGCTGGGCAGCGAGAGTTAGAGAGGCAGAGAGAGAGATGAGCTGGAGGAAGGGAGTTCGGCGTGAGGTAGGAAGAGGTAGCTCACCGTGGGGGATAAAGCGGCGTGTGGCGGAATAAGGGGTGACGAAAAGTTTTTCGCTGGCGGTTTCTGTGTAACCTTGTTGTGGCTGGTAGTACCGAGAAGGAGTTGAGTGACTGTAAAGGGGTGGCTCTGTTTCGGGTGTGGGAAAACAGGGGAATCAACGTCTAGGTTTTCAGTGGGAAGGGTGGCGCCGTGGTGTTGACAGTTGTGGTTTTCATGAGGTGGGGTGGTGGTGCACGGCCAGGTGGGCTTTGGTGATGCTAGTGCTCGGTCTGCATGATGGTACGGGAAAAGATTGCAGCATGTTTGGGCGGCGTTGCTCTGATTCTGGTCTGCTGGTTCACGGCAACCGTGGCCACGTCGTGTTGCTGCCATTGGATTGTGCATGAGTTCCTCGTGTGATGCAAGTGATTCTCTCCAAGTTCGGTTTTCTAGCGGCAATGAAGGGTGGCACTCGTAGAGATACATTGAGAAGAAAAGAGAGGGAGAGGGAGAGAGAGAGTTTGAGAGGATGGAAAAAGAAATAGAAATGCACTGCAAGTAGAAGACAATAAAAATAGGTGGGAGAGACTCGAGTGCTGGACAGAAACGAAAATAAAAGGAGAGAACTCAAAAAGGGGAAGGAAGTTCAAACTTCAAACTGCCTAGATCACATGGAGATAATGGAGATTGGGTGGAGAAATCTTCGGAAGTGCAGAAACTAAAATTGAAAAACGGTTTAGAAGCTAAAATGAGATAAGCTCACTGCAAACAACGTCGTGGGGTAGGAGAGGTTACTCAGCTGTGTGAAAACAAGAGAGAAAAAAAAAAGAAAAGAAACAAGAGACTCTAATGGAACGGCCTTGGGTTTAATTGGCCCAGGTGCTACATCCATTTGTAATGCCTCAATGGAAGACCCAATCCACATAGCCTATAGTCCAAAAGGACTAGTCAATGATACAATTGGAGCCCCATTAGAACCTTATAAAGAGCAAGAACTTCTCATTCCCAAGCAATGTGAGATCTCATACACAACCTACCCTTATCCATATCATATGGGGTATCATAATCTACCCCCCTTAAATTCCCGACGTCCTCGTCGGGCCTGTCCATTATAGGTGGCACGGCTCAAGTCCCACATTTTTTGTTGGGATAGGCTCTGATACCATTTGTAACGCCTCAATGGAAGGCCCGATCCATATAGCCTATAGTCCAAAAGGACTAGTCAATGATACAATTGGAACCCCATTGGAACCTTATAAAGAGCAAGAACTTCTCATTCCCAAGCAATATGGGATCCTGTACACCACCTACCCTTATCCATATCATATGGGGTATCACAATATTGGTTTATAAAGCCTCTAATACAACGATCAAGGGCCAACTTCTTGGTATCATCCCATCACTTGTTACTTGGCGTTTGTGGACTCGTAGGTGCAATGCTAGAATGGATAATAAGCATGAATCAATGGAGGAAGTTTGGAGGAGTATTAAGTTCTGGATAGTGAAGATCAGTGAGAAATTAAAAGTTGTCAAACCTTTGTCTAGACAAGATGAAATGTTGTTGGCTGGTTTAGACCTCCCTTCTAAACCGATTTGTATAAAGCCTGTCCATGTAGTGCAATGGAAAAGGCTTCAACCCAGATGGTTTAAGCTTAATGTAGATGGAAGCAGTAGGGGAAACCCAGGTGCTGCAGGTGCGGGGGGTGTGATTTGGGATGACAAAGGCAAGATGATTTCCTCTTTTTCCATTTCTCTTGCCAATGGAACTAACAATTTTATAGAGTTTTTGGCACTTCTACATGGGGTAAAAATGGTTCGGCGATGTGGGATTTCAAAAGTTGAGTTGGAAAGGGAAAAGATTGTGGTAGATTGAGTTATTTCTTCTAAATGTCATGTTTGGTACTTAGAAGATTATTGGGAGGAACTCATGTCTCTTTTAAAGGAGATCACCTTCACTATAAGGCATATTTATAGAGAAGGGAATGCACCTGCTGATTTGCTTGCTAGAATGGGATTGGAAGGTATTTCGAGTAGTTGTGACTCTTTGACAAGAATTCCACTGTTGCTTAGGGGCTTATTGCGTACTGACAAGCTTGGGATTCCTTATTTGAGGAATGTGTTGTAAGTTGGTTCATTCAGGGGATTTTTTTGGGTTTGTTTCCAAGTAGGAAGGGTGATGTTTTTTCCACTATGGTTTTTCTTAAAGGTTTGTAATAAGGTTTTCCTCCATCATAAGTGATGATTGTTTTATTAAAAGTGAGGTGGCTTGATTTTTTTTAAAAAAAAAAAAAAAAGCTTAAAAAGGAAAGCATTTCATTTATGCTATATGTGAAATATTAGGCCCCATTTGGATATAGAAATGGTTTCATCTCATCTTATCATTACAACTTTCTCAATTCTCACACAAAATTAATATATAATAAACAATTCAACTTTTTCAAATTCTAAAATAATAATAATATTAAAAAATAATATTCTAATAATATTTTATTCAACTTTTAACTTTTATTTAAAACTATCTCTGTTACTATCCAAACGGGCCTTAATTATAACAGCAGGTTCCTCTTTTATAATATTTAATTTAAATCACGTGTTGTTAGGTTTGAACTTGATGATGAACTATTGATCAGCATACATTTTGGGCATGCACACAAAAGGAAAAACATAAAAAGTAATCAAAACTTAACCATGCATGCATGATCATCACGAGGGTAGAAACATATATACCTAGATCTAAGTTGCCGCTCCGTCCATCGGACTCATGTTTGGATGCAATATGTCTGTGGGTCCCCGACAAACACAAAATAACCGGGGTCCATTATAATTATTTGCAAAAAATAAAGTCAATCCTTGACATCGTGGAGAAGGAAGGATATACGTGTTATTGCAAGAAGAAAAAAGGCTATGTCTAAAGGGTATGGTTGTTTTGATAGCAAATGGGAAGGTAGCACGTCAGACATGAGCTTCCATCTGTTGGGAATTGTAAATCCAGGAGACAGAGCAAAGAGTGTATATATATGGAAAGCTGCAGTTTTAGGTTGGATTCGAGGGAGGCAGCCTAATCGTAAGGAAAGGTTAGATTTGAGTAGGGGAGCCAATTCCTGAAGGAGATAAAAAGCTAAAAATGGGAAGGCCTCCCTCTTGTGATGAGAGTGGCCAGAAGAAAGGCCCTTGGACACCTGAAGAAGACCAAAAGCTTGTCAAATATATCCAGAAACACGGACATGAAAGTTGGAGAGCTCTTCCAAAACTTGCGGGTATGGATCCATGCATGCACACCACTCCCAACTTTCCGCTGTCTTCTCTTCTCTTCTTCTTCTTCTTCTTCTCCTCTTTCTCTCTTTCTCTCTCTTTCTCTCTCTCTCTCTCTCACAAGTGAGTCTTCTTTGTGCTCCTTACAGGGCTAAACAGATGCGGGAAGAGTTGCAGATTAAGATGGATAAACTACTTAAGGCCTGACATAAAGAGAGGAAAATTTTCCCAAGAAGAAGAACAGACAATTCTGAATCTCCATGCCGTTCTAGGCAACAAGTAATTACACCAACATCCGCTTAATTTATAATTGAATATACCACATACTTCTTAACTTGTATATATACTTGGTCTTACGGCTCTCTTACCAGTTTTTTCTTTTTCCCCTCTACAAGATGGTCGGCAATCGCAAGCCACCTACCCGGTCGTACGGACAATGAAATCAAGAATTTCTGGAACACCCATCTGAAGAAAAAGCTTATTCAGATGGGATTTGATCCCATGACCCACCGTCCTCGAACCGATGTCTTCTCAAGTTTTTCTCATCTTATAGCTATGGCTAATCTGAAGGAGCTTTTGGACCATCGCTCATGGGAAGAACAGGCTGTGCAACTACAAGCAGAGGCGGCAGTTCAAATGGCCGCTAATCTTCAATACCTGCAATATCTCTTCCAACCTCTAGCATCCAACGGAACTACCACAAACAGCATAAACAGTTTCACTACTGAAATGGAGACTTCTACTCATTTGAATTTACTCTCTTCAATCAAAGATATTGATTTAGGTTTGAGTTCATCTCAATTGGACGCCCCAACACAATCTCTTGTAACATCCACCCTTCAACCAGAACATGATGCAATCCCCTTCTCTCATCTGCCTGACTTGCAGATCATCCCAAGCGCATATGAAACACCGCTAGAAAAGGGATCTAATGTTCAAGCTCCTGAGTATACTGCGTTCAGCCTAGGAGAAGACTCTCCTAATACTCCATGGCTTGCTTCATCTTCAAGTAATCCATCTCCTAATTCTGTGGTTCCGCCTATGACAGAGTCTTCTATCAACAAGTTAGGCGATGTTTGTAGTACTTACAGCTACGAAGGAGCTGCCCCTTCCTTTTGGCCTGATCTCCTCCTCGAGGACCTTTTATTTCATGAGATTTCTTAGGTTTAGGTCATGTGTCTCTGAGGTTTACAGTTGCACCAACCCTTCACTGTGTGTACTACTACTAGTTCGAAGCATACATACTCTTCATAATTATATGCATAATTATCTTTTGTCTGAACGGACTGCATGGTTATCTGGTCGTTGAGTAGCAATATCGAGTTCGATGAAATTAATCTCAAGAATTGCCTGAGTTGGATGGCATTTTGAGCATCAGGAAACAATCGAGCGGGTAAAATAGCCCGCGAGAAAAGAAAAAGAAAGAAGCAGCAGCGCACTAGTAATTAAAGGGGAAAAAAAGGAGAAAAAAAGAGAGTTATCGTCTATCCTGTACATTAACAGCACGCTACAGTCAGTGTTTAATTAGTAATATTTTATTCGCTTACCATACTGATTTAAGTTTAGGGTCTCAACAACCTTTTACCTTAAAAGAGATGAAACCCAGTTCGATTCAAATATAACTCAAGCATATATGTCAAACATGTTTTCCTCCCAACCAGCTATGAAGCTCATTCAATTCTACCTTTTCATTGCATAAACTCAAACATAATTCCTGGAAGTAGGATAAGATCAAAACATGACCTACAAGTACACGTACTAAAAAAACCTAAATTAATACGTACTTCTTATAGCTATCTAGATAGGTAGGCTAGCTATTGGAGAAGTTTTCTGTAAGTCTTGATGTTCACACGGGAAACTGAACCTGTTTCTTTTTGTTCTGCCTTTTCTGCCCTACTTTTTAGTTTTTATATGTGTTCATTATTATTATAATTGTAGCTTTATTTTATAGTCTAGCCCACTTGTATTAATATTCTGGGTAAAGTTAATTAAGATATTCAAACCTATGCCAGCCAACCACTCCTTATAGGAAAAGGCTTCATCCTAATTATATGCCAACATTGAGACATATATAGTATGAGAGAGAGAGAGATGACCATGCATGGCATGAAGATAAAGACAGTGACGTGGGAGGATTCTCAATCATAAGAGGGGCCCTAGCTAGCTAAGTGGTTAGGAAAAAAGAGTCTTTTCAGAGTTTCTGTCTTGCAAGAAGAGATCGATAATGGGTGGATGGTGCAGTAACAGTAGTAGACTTCATGAACTCGATAACCCTATAGTACTGCGTGCATGCATAATATTCCATGAGATGATAATCATTTTCAATCGAGCACTAATTAGCTGGGCCACGTTGATCAGTCCAAACCCCGTTCGATTTTCTATTTTGACTTTAAAACAACTGATTTCGTCTGCAATTTGGCTAGCTCTGCGCGCATTAATTGATTATTAATTCATAATACAGCGCTTAAACATTTCAAATAGACAATATTCTCATGATGTCTTTTGATTTTTGTAATCATGGATAGATTAGTTATAATAAACATATATGACTACATATATAAAGGTTTAATTTTTCCTGGCCTGTCTCTACTTAAGCAAAATTAATTATGGGATTTTGCTATATTTTGGAAATCAATGTACTGATCATGATCAAGAATTAATATTGGTGCTATGATCTTAAATGTACTATTTATTACATATCTATATATAGTAGCTCATTATTAATATTAATTTTGTTAATTTAATTCATACAATATTATTTTTTGTCTCAAAACAGATTCATATACATTGTTTTTTTTTTTTTTTTAATTGTCGCGCATTCCTCGGATTTGCGACTAGCATGGCTATTAAATTTAAAAAATAACGATAGAGAATCCTTGGATATTTTTCTTTATATAAGCATTCGGAACCCCGATCGATCATGATCAAACTTCATTTACATTTCATTATGCAATTGTGAGGAAATTAAATTAATTAGATCCACGTGCTCCACATTGAACTTGGGTCTGTCACCTTTTATGAGCATGTAAGCTAAATTAAGGTGTATATATGCATGGAATTAAGAGATTAATAATTAGCAGATCATGTTATCATATTGCTTGAGCTAGATCGATATCCTCGGTTTAAATCTAAGTCGATCGATCGATCGAGGATCTCGTGAAATCAACAGGTAGGTGGAGACGTGTCTTGGTGTGGGAACAAAATCATGGGGCAGACCTCACAATCAAAGTTAGGTTTGTGAAATATTTCTGTTTAGGACTTGTACCATTAATATATATGCGTGTATTCTAGTAATATATGTATATATATATATATATAGATATGCTTTATCCATAACGTAAACGGTCTACATGATGAATATACATATATGTATATATATACACTACAAGAAAACTGGGGTATTGCGACGATTTTTTGGCCGCTGGAAATAATATTGCCGCAATAGCCCAGTTTTCACGGCGATTTTCTGCTTCGACGCTGCTTCAAAGGGGTTCGGTTTTAATTTTATCTTTTGCAACGAATTTAAAGTTTTTTGCGGCGAAATTCATTCGCCGCAAATTTATTTGATTTTACGCTGCGATTTTTAAGATAGTTGTGGCGAATTTAACCGCCGCAAAAGGGTAAAACCTTATGGCGTTGCACAATTTCGCCGCAATAGTGATTTTAGGTCCTGGGTGCCAACACCCCAGAAAAAGTTTAACATTTCCCCCCAAATCCCGATTTCACATTCGTCATCCCCAACTTTCATCTTCTCCATTTCTCTCTAGCTACAGATTACTCACCGCCAACACAAAATTTCCTCTAATCAACATCCACCGAATGAAACCACTAACTCAAGAACCACTCCAGTCCAGTGATTCTCGCGTAAGCAATGTACGCGACTCCGCCCCATCGAAAACCCACTAATCGGCATCTTCATCAGTTTATGCGGAGTCGACACAGTGAAAAAAGTCCCCTTTTTTCACTCTAAGGCTTTGTTCTTCATCATCGTCGACCTTTTTCCGAGGCAAAGTGGGTTGGAGTCAATTTTCCGTCCCATTCATCTCCTGATCCACTCAGCTGGAGTCGATTTCCCAAGGTAATTTACTCTGTTTTAGCTCTTCATGGTTCTTAACGAAATCGTTTGGGTAAATTAGAAATGGGGTTGTTTTGCTATAATATTTATGCTTTGGTTTTCCTTTTGCACACACATTTGACAATCACGAGCGGGAGCAAGTGTTTGGGTTTCTTCGACTCTAGCAAACTTCATTCCGAGTGCCTGGGTTACGGGCAGAACAAATTAAACCCAATGAAGTTGTTTTTTTAGTTATTAAAGCATCATTAACATCTTATGCCTGCACACACACGCACACAGGACCTAATCATAAAGTTGTATCTGTTGCTTCATATAAGTAAAATGGAAGATGCAAAGTCATTCAGAAACACGTGGTGCTAGATTTTAGGGTGAAAAAAAAGAAGAGAAAAGATAAACAAAGAACAAGGAGATAGCTAAGATTATCTTGGGTGTGTAACAAATCAACAAACTAATTACAAATATCCTTAAAGCTTTGTGGAGTTGTATTGAAAATCCATGGTTATGAAGTTTGATACCGCAAATCCATGGTCGGAGTCTATGGAAGCAACGCTTATCCGAAATATATCATTCAATCAAGGAAATCGTTGAATAGTACTACTGCCAGCTTATTGTAGCTTGTCCCAATATCTTTGAGGTTTTCGAAATTATTCTATCAAGAAAACCATCAGATATTTGTACTGCATGCATTGGTATAATTAGTCCTAAATTTTGAACTTTTCAAAATTGTCCTAGTTGAACAAACCATGAAACAATCCTAGCTAGCTGCTTTGGTTTAAATCGCGAGACATGACTAGCAACACCATAAAACAAGACTGACTTAATTTGTACATATATATATATAGTTGGTCCAAAAGTACTATATATTGAGGTTTCTGAAGTACTTATTCTATCAAGAAAAGCATCATCACATGATGCTGCATGCAGTACTATTGTGTGTATCTCTCATAGGAACACACTAGAATCCGTAGTGCAGCACCAGACCAAATGATTAGAGTTGTAAAACAAAACTTTATCCTATAAGTAAGTGATACAATGAAGGCACCATTAGATATCAACATCCAGAGTGAAGCCTGAGATGAGTACCAATGAACTTTTGTACAAACATAGTGGGTAATTAGTAACCTGTCGTTGCAACTGTGCTATTTGATACATTCATCAGTTTAAAATTCCTATATATACGGCCTTTTTAGTTTGTTTATGGTTCCCCTAGCCTAACTGTTTTTTTTCTTATTCGCTGGACAGGATTACTAATTGTGGCTTGTTCGAGTACTATAATGACAAGAATTATGCTGAAGTTTATGCACATAAAAGCAGGTAATTTCTTAATTGAAGTTTGTGTATAAAACTAAAGTGTCAAAACAGATATATATTTGGTGAAGGTGAAATCTTTTGTTATGGAAACAAGATTCAATCATCTTGATATTCACATATAATGTTCTTAAGGCTTTTATATATGTGTTAGGAGTTTATTTTTGTAGAATATAGTTTTGATCTTGATGAAATAATTTTTATACATCCTAGCATTTGTTTAGGACCCATCAGGTCAATAAGTTTAGGTGGTTTCTCTTCACCCAATGAGACATGGTAGGAGTAAAGCTGGAATTTCTCATACTGTGGTGGTCATGTTAAGTGATTAGTTGAACTCGTTGGTAGTATTTGAGGGAAGTCATTGTTTTTTATTCTTGCCAGGCTTGCTAAGTTGTATGCTGGAAATTCAATTGATCATTATGTCATGAAAGCAGGTAAATTCTTAATATCAAATTGTGTATAAATCTGTCTTCTTGTTGCATTTTTTTGCCTCATCAACCAATATATTTGGCTTTGATAAAAGTGGCAAAAGAAGTGGAGGGGTAGTGGGACTGGTGGATGGTTTGGCATGGTGTCATTAGTGAATGGTTGTACTTTTTTTTATAAGACCGAACATGTTTCTATGGGTGTTGGATATTGGAAGTGTTGGGATAATCTGTTGTTCATTTGCTTAGTGACATGCTTTCGTAGATTGCATTATGTTGGTTTAAACAAATAGAATGTTTTGTTATTTATAACTAGTCCTTTATATATAACTGTTATAATGGTGTGTATTGATGCATTTTATTTCCACTTATCAGATTGGTGTTTGTTGAGATGGAAATATCAAAGCTTGTGGCCGCCAAGTATAAGGGCATTAATGCAATCTTGTGAGCCATGATTCTGCCCACCCCTCATGCCCAGGTCCCATTTTGCTACTTTACAAGATAAAGAAGCAGCACAGTTCCTATATTTGAACAATGTATTCTCAATATTTAGTAGTTAAGGCGTAAGTTTTGGGTTCCGAATGGTCCACTCCAGTGTATAGCCCATAATTACATTAATGTGAATTCCCCACCTGAATGGATGAATTGAATGTCATTAATTTATTATCTTAGATGGAAATAGTGCTCAAAGATTTGGAAATTAGGTTCCTACATGTTCTCAAGGCATATATAATGAAAGTTCAATATTTTCCTTTATGTTTCCTGTTTCTAACTATTTAATATCATAAGGCATGGGTTTAATATGACAATATTATTTTAGAAGTCAACATTAAGTGCAGTTTATGTGGTTAACAACACTATTTTTCTTATTATTTTAGGTTGGTCAAACAATATTAATTAAAATTGATGTTTTAAGTAATATTGTTTGACTGACCTGAAATAATAAGAAAAATAGTGTTAATGACAGAAACTGTAAGTGTGAAAATGAAATGTAACAAACGTATCTGGGCGAAGAGCAGAAAAAAAATTAAAAAAGAGCATTTGCGGCGAAATTTCAGCTCCGAGAAAGGGCATATGAATGAACTAAACAGCGGCGAATCAATTAATCGATGCAAAACATTCTTATTGCTGCGATTCTTATGCGCCGCAACAGTGAGACTTACGGTAGGATATCTATAGCGGCGACATTTTCAAATTGTTCCAATTAGCCTTTTGCGGCGATATTTTAACTTTTGCGGCGAATTCACCTCCATTGAAATTAGACTAATCTCGACGAGAACAAGTATCGCAGCAAATGAGACTTGACTTTTACAGCGAACACGTAAACATTTCCGGCGCAAAAATTCGCCACAAAAAGGCATGATTGCGGCGACAGAATGATATCGCTGCCAATAATAACTAGTTTTGCGGCGATTAATTGGGTAATAGCGACGGCATCTTTCGTCGCTATTAAGTTTTCGTGGCGATTATGTTGGAACCGGGAACCTTTTTCCCGGCACAATTTTATAGCATTTGTGGCGACAATTAATCGCCGCAAATGGTGTCAGTTACGGCGATTTTTCAAATTCACTAAGATTGAACGAAAATGGCTTTAGGATTTTGGTGATCGTGCGGCGATTGATAGATCGCCGCATCTGAGCTACAACAGCGATTATAAAGCTCATTTCCAGCGAATTTGAGCGCTGGGAAAGCCCAGTTTTCTTGTAGTGATAGTTGTGTTTCTTTTCCCTTCCTAACACTCAAATGATGAATTTACAGCTTATATATGAGAGGTTTGCTAGGAAATATCTCAGACTCATACGCGGGGAAATTAATTAAAATATTTCAAGCGAATCAGCAACGAGCTAGGTTGCCATGCATGCATTATATATCATAATGTACCTTCGATTAAAAGTAAGGAAGTTGTAAACTTTATTATCACTAAATCATTGTCTTATAATAATTAATCAAATTTGAAAGATTAACAAAAGAGTGGATCGGTTCGTTTAGATATAAATTAATATAATTAATTTAAGCTATATATAAAGTGAATAAATAATAATATTAATGTTGGTGAAAGTCATCTCTATATATGTTATATATCAAGTATCCGTATTGGCTAGCTAAAATTAGAACCTGGTGGCCTGATGCCACTCTTTGCATATATAGTTGTAGAATTATGGAGAACAAAGATGAACGAAAATTGGAAAAGATTCAACAATATGGTGACACTCCTGTGAGGGTATTTGTCCTACAAGTTGATGATGGACAAAGGGGAATTAAGTGTCCTCATTGTGCACAAATGATCCCTATTGATAAATCATGAGGTACTGGTTGACAATAGACACAACCATTGATGAGACAATGGTTGACAAAGGGAACAACCATTGACAAGTGACATAACCTTTTGACTAAATCAAAAAGTTGTGTCTCTTGACACTTCTTCAACTATCACCCCCATAGGAACCATTACCATATGAGGGTGCCATTCCAAGGGGTATACCGTTTGGTGATCACACCCCTTAGAATTATGTCTTCCATTTGATTATATAAAACGGTGATGATCCAATTAAGTATTTTACTCTGGTACCAATATAAGCTTTCCACTACTCAATACTCATCTGTACACTCTTTTAGATCGGTGTCAGAGCAAAACAAATCTCTACGTGCGCACGCTTTTGTCATTACCTTATCTAACCACACTTTCGACCATATGTGCTCCTACTAACCACATATAAAGGGTACTTTATTTCACTAAAAACAATTTAGTGAATGACATCAATTCTCCGTGACTGGATTAATAATCAATATATCTCTATCACAATTGATGACTTCAGCCGAATACATAATACATGTATCAACTTGCGCTGAATTTTCATTAAGTACTTCATCTAGAGGCTATTCCTGAGACTTTCCCTAATCCCTTATCAGCGACTTTACAAATGATCAATCAATTATTTGGTTAATCAACTTGTACTGAAATTTTATCAAGTACTCACCCTAAGGTCATGAGATTTTCCTTAATCACCTTATTAGCGACTTTACAAATGACCAAAATTTTCATTTGGGTATCACCCTAACTCCATTTTTCTAGGCATCTCCAGAATTTCCTGAGTTATGCATGTCGACCATGAGGTTACTTTACCTAGGTATCTCTCAATCTCATTCTAGTCACATATTCTCTAAATTTCTCTAGAGACAACCCTTTGGTCATTGGATTTGCTATCATCTCGATCGAGGAAATAAAATTATCATTGATCTCATATCTTTCCACTATATCTAAAATATAGTAATAATGCACATCAATGTATTTTTCTTTGAAACTCTGTGTTCCACTTTTTATCAATGAGATGGCAGATTGATTATCACAAAATACATTGATTGGTTCTGTGGATGTACCCAAATTTAAGCTTTCAATAAAGCATTTCATCCGTATCGCATTACTCACTATAGTAATACAATCAATTTATTCTACTTCCATAGTATACTTAACAACTCAGCCTTGTTTCTTACTCAACCAAGAAACTGTTGTTCTACTAAATAGAAATAGTATCCACTTGTAAACTTTCTATCATATACATTAATTCCAAAATCAGCATCACTATAGCTAATTAATTCTAGATCATTGATTCCAAAATATAATTTCATACTTTTAGAACCTTGTAAATATCTTAAAATACGCTTTACTACTTGCCAATATTTCTTACCTGGATTGGATTGATATCTGCTCACTAATCCTACTGCATTACAAATATCTGGTCTCGTACTTGTCATTGCATACATGACGCTTCCCACAACTTGAGTATAGGGAAGTTTAAGCATTTCGCTTATTTCATCATCATCTTTTGGGCACATACTTTTGTTTAAATCATAACCTTTGCAAATAGATGTACTTAAGAGTTTACAATTTTCCATACCAAATCTTTTAAGTACTTTTTCTAAATATTTTTTTTGATCTAAATATAACATCTTTGAATTTCTAATTCTAGAAATTCTTATACCAAGAACATAGGCGGTTTCACCCATATCTTTCATTTCAAATTTAGATTTAAAAAATTCTTTTGTTTCATTCATCACATCTAGATAATTACTTGCCAGTAATATATATCATCAACATATAATGATAATAATGTTAATTTATTATCATTCTTCCATATGTATACATAGTAATCTAATAGACTCATTTCATATCTCATTTTCAAAATGATTTGGTGAAACTTCAAGTACCACTGTTTTGAAGATTGCTTAACCCGTTTGGATTCAGAAAGTGTTTCATTTCGTCTCATCTCATCATTACAACTTTTTTAAATTTTCACACAAAATATAATAAATAATTCAACATTTTCAAATTTCAATTCAACTTTTTCAAATCCCAAAACAATAATAGTATTAAAAAATAATATTCTAACAATATTTTTTTCAACTTTCATCTTTCATCTAAAATCATCTCATCTCATCTCTGAATTCAAACCAGCAAGTCCATACAGTGACTTCTTCAATTTGTAGACTTTTTCTTCACGTCTTTTAATTTGAAATTCTTCTGGTTGAATCATAAAGATATACTCTTTTAATTCACCATTACGTAATCCTTACAGATGTAAACTTCGCCACAGGCGAATACGTATTCACAAAGTCTACACTTGGTTGTTGGGTATATCTTTTGGCCACTAACCTTGCTTTATACCTTTCCAGACTACCATCAACTTTATATTTTCTTCTAAGAACCCATTTGCAACCAATAGCTTTTCTATCTTTTGGAAGATCTGTTAACTCTCAAACTTTATTTTTATTTATCGATTTTATTTCATTTTTCATGGCCTCAAGCCATTTATATGAATCAATACTAATTGCCTCATAATTATGTTTGAGTAAGTAGATATACCTATATCCTGAATAGTCATCAGTGAAAGTAATAAAGTACTCAATTCCTCTATGAGTTTTAGTTTTAAAAGGTCCACAAACATTAGACTATATAATTTCAAGTAAATATGTGGATACATGTATCAAAAATTATCTGAGTTTATTTGTGGTATTAATCCACTTTTATATATTCGAATAATCTTATTTTTATTTATATGGCCTAATATTAAATGACATAAATATGCACAATTAGTAGACACATTCAAATAATCAGAAATAGATACTTTATTAATATTAACATTCAGTACATACATATCGTGATCTTTCATGCCTTTCACTGATATATATTATCCTTACTTATTACAACAGTTCTAGACTTAAACTCAACTGTGTAGCCTTTTTGATTTAGTACATGCACTAATACTAAATTCCTATGAATACTAGGTACATATAATATATCACTAAGTAAAATAACGGAACCATTTACTTTAAATTTACATGTACCCTGCCTCAAGCCATCACATCATGTGTTGTTGCCCATATACACTCTGTGCTCTCTTATTTCTTTTTTCTTCAAGTTTGACGAATAGATCTTTGTTCCTACATATAAGTCTTGTTGTTGTAGAGTCAACCCACCATGAATATGATGCTGGTTCCATGAAAATTACTTCTGAGACTGTCATCATAATTTTCTTGCTTTCTTGTACTTTTCTCTTATTAGGACATTGTGATTTGTAATATCTATTCTTTCCACATTTTAAACAGTTTCCAGCAAATGGTTTACTTTATTTCTTGTTTAACAATTTCTTTTTCTTAAACTGTTTCATCTTGTTCTATGTAGAGCGTTTGTCCTGAGTCATCAACAAATTGGATGATTCACAATCTCTATTCCTCCACTTCATCATTTCTTCTTCAAGTACTAAAAGTACTAAAAGCGATGTCATTGTTATTTCATTTCTACTATGTGTTAAAGAAGTAACAATATAATCCCAAGATGAAGGAAGATTATTCAGTATGGTTGTAACTTGCATTTTATCAGTGAGAGGATGACGACCATCATATAATTCTTTTGCAATCAACTCCATTTGAAGTACATGATCGCCAAAGTCATCATTCTCTTCCATGCAAGTTTGGTTATACTTATCCAATAATAATTGTATATAAATATTTGACCTTAAACTATACTTTGCCTCAACGGCATCCACAATTGCTTTAGTAGCTTCATAGTCTTTAAAGAGAGGAATGATATGATCATTCATACAATGTAAAATTAAAACTTTTGCCCATGCATTGTGTTCTTCCCACTTATCATCACTCCATACACTGCTTCCACTTCCATTCAACTCATTTTCGATACTTTCTAATGGCTTTAGAGTTGTCAATGTGTATAAGGTCTTTTCATGTGTTAGAAGAAAAGTTATTTGCCATTTTCAGGCCCGAAAATTTATTCCATTTAATTTTTTTTTCCCCGAGAAATCAATACTTTTCTTTGGTGTCATCAATAATAAACCTTAAAAATTAACAACAAAAAAAATTGTAGAAATAATAAATGTGTTTTGATGTAAATAAATTAAATACAATATTTCAATTATGAAAAAAATAAAATTATTACAAACTTAATAATAATAACAATCATTGGATTTAATCTAAGGTGACAGTTTTGAAATTCTCCTATTATATTTTAAATAAGGAGAATAATGGAAGTGATGCCCCGATCGAGTATTCCCACGGACTTTCCTTTATGTCTCTCTCTTTTCAAAGGATTTCTGGTAATAATATCGACCAACGAGTGTTCTATTATGATTTGGAACGAAATTTGGAGCACAAAGGCTTTTGAATAAACCAAATCGGGCTTGAAATGATCCCAAATGACACAAAATACCAAAACTGGCCCAAACCGGTTTAGGAAACAAAATCAGCCGGCTCAAACCGAGTCCAAGAGAAGAAATCTGGTGGTCACAGGAGTAATGAACGGCTAGTTTCTTCTCTTCGTTCACGACTTGGTTTAGAACGTGGCTTGCAGCTGCATAGAATGGGTCGGCTCGCGGGTTGGTCACTTGGGCTTGGGCTTGGGCTTGGGTCCAATTATTTATGAGCCCACGGGCTTCAGCGAAGTGGGCTAGTGGCAAGGCACGTATACGTGCCGTTTCAGATGAAACAGAGTCGTTCGGTTTGGCCGAAACGACGTCGTGTTGTTTCTTACGGGCGACTTCCAACGTTCTAGAAACGGCATCGTTTGGTCCCTTGCTAGAAACGGCATCGTTCATTGTAAGCTTTGGATCCTCAGACGCTGCCAAAACGACAATGTCATTGGTCGTTTTGTTCCTCAGTTGGCTGAACGACAATATTGTTTAGTCAAGAATAATTTGAATCCTTTTGACCGTTGGTCAAACGACCAGAAACATTGTCTTCTTCTTCATTGTGCAAGGACGTTGGAAACACAGAGAAACTCTTGTCCTCGCTTCCGTCCGGTGAACTCGTTGTCGGCGACTAAGGTTCCGACGTGTCCCTAATACTCTCAAATCCCAGCGATGGTGATGGACTCTGGCGACTGGCCAGAACAGTAATAGTGTGTAAAACTATTGGACAGTGCACTATTTCTTTGTGTAAAAATGTGCCAATGATTTTTTTTCAAAATAATAACAACTTACAAGATTTTGAAGATTCTCAGTATACTTTAGGCCTCTCACTGTAATTTGGAAAAGTGTTTTCCTTGGATTCGAAAGTCTCCAAAGATGATTGTAATATGCAAGTGTGGTTGCCAAATGTTGGAGTTGATCTACGTCTGCATCCAGTTGTATGATCCATTTTTTTTCCTGAGCACAATGTTACAATGTTTTGGATATACGGTAAATGTTCCTACATAAAATGAATTTGGAGTTGAAGCATGATTATCAAAGATTTAGGAGCATATTGATATAGAACATATAAAGTATATGGTGAAGAAATATAAATGTAGTGCTTGGGTCTTATGATAGCCATCTGTCAATTCATAAAGTGGAGCAATCTATAATTTGAAGGAGCAATCTATAATTTGAAGGAGCAATGGGGTCATAAGAGGATTATGTAATCTAGATAGGGTCCCTCACAGTATTAAGGAATTTGTACAATCTGAAATATTTTTAGAAGTTTTACAAGAATGTGAGGCCATATTGTCGATGTGAAGTAACAAAGTTTAGAAGATTTGTGTTATCCACAAAGAGGAGGAGATGGATGAGAAATTTAAACAAAAGAACATAGATACATTATAAGAATGGTTATAATTTGACTTTATACATAGCGATGATTAGGAGACGAAAAAATCAATTAAAATCATTCATGCCATAGATTTTGAAAGAAAAAATGTAAAACTAGCTGAACAATTGATTTTATTTGAAGTTCTATTTAATATATTTTATTTTATTACAACTGATTTTTCCGATCTTTAGGAGAAAAAAATAAATAGTTTTTAAAAAATCGCCCCCTCTTTTCTAACTGTTCAGTAAACCAAATTATTGTGCAATGATATTTTGTTTTCACGACGGGGTTCAATTTATGTTCTTTTGCAATTGCCGTCAGTTAGTAATGTTCAAGTCGTGCCAATTGTTGTGCAAATTCAAGAGGAGAACTCTAATTTAGATGCATCTAGGAGTCCGAGCAGGTATTGCTACCTTCTTTCATGTTTAAGGTTCTGTTTCAAGACTGGAGTGCATTGTAGTAGATTTTAGTGGTCTAATTACTTTTGCTATTAGTGAAAATTGTTGGGTTCTGCTTTTATATATCATAGTAAATTGACATCTGCTAGCTCTAGGAAGGGGAGTGGTTATGGATTTGCTGATAAGGTGTGCGTCCACCTTGGCTCAACTTAAACTTATATATTTGGTACTTAGGTTGCTATAATTTCAGTCTATATACATATCAAACCTAAGACCTATCCTCGTCTCACCCCTGCATTTTAATACTTTGTGGGTTGTTGTTGCCTTTATCTATCTGTTTGTTTAAGATTTGTTTGTCTAGCCATAGAACATGGTCATGGATCATTTATAGAGTTTTTATGGATAATTTTACCTTATTTCTCTGCTTTTTATGGAGTTTTTAATGCTTGAATTTTTTTACAAAGATATTGCATACTCCTAAAGGTAAAATTATTCACCAGCTTTTCTCATTTATGGAATCATTCATGCCCTATTGAACTTTTTCACATTCGTTGACTTTTGTTTGGGGGATACGAGGATTATCCTAGGCTTTACTTATTTCACTACTATAATATAAAATTATATTTTTGTGGGGAATAGATTGAGTACTTAAAATTGAAGAAGCTGTATTTTTTTTAAGAGGAAGATCAACCTAGCTGAACAACAAAATGAAATATTAGAGAATCACAAGCAATGTGTCATTGAAATTTATTGCATATGACATTTTAAAAATGTAGGAATATTAGATCAAGCAAGGAAAAGGATTTGCAGGAAAAAAATATAGACAAAGTAAGGGAAAATTACTTTTAGGTAAAAAAGTCAGGGAACCACAGTGTTGTGAGTTGTATCTTTAATTGGCACAAGGTAAAAAAGTTAGAAATGATTTAGCAATTCATTTAGTTGGATATCTTGTTACGAGATATAGTGTTTTAAAAAACAACGTTTTCTTGGAAAAAGTTTAGACAAAATAGGGAAACACTGTTTTTGGGCAAAAAAGTCAAGGGAATATAGTGTTGCGAACTGTATCTTCCATAAATAATTTGTAACATTTGGTTAATCTAGTGTATAACAAAGGAAATTCATGCAACTCACTATTTAAACATCTAAGATAAATTTTTTAAAAATAGAAATATGAATATGAACAAGTTGGTTACCTCTCATGTGTGCTCAATTAATTCAATTGTTGTGCAACCTAGAGATTCTTCTGCAATTTCACCAAACATGACAGCCCCCAGTCACTACCATCATCGGTGTCAATGTAAGCTCGACAGTTGTAGAAACAAACTATATTCATGAGTTTGAATGATCAAACAGTAAATTGAACCTATGATGTTTGGTGCCATGACGTAAAATACGAATACAACATATATATCCTGTTTGTGCATTACTCATATGCTTGCAATGATAACACGAGAATTTCTCATTTTGTTCGTATCCTGTCCTTTTCTTTCATCCAGTGCAGGACATGTAGAAGAACACTTGACATAGATCAACCACAAAGATGGTTGCCTTAATTCAAAATCTTGGCTTCTGCAATAAATTTAGAACAAACACACGTTCTTAAATGACTGTAAATATTAGGAAGCTTTAGGAGGAGATTGTATTTACTCTAAGAATGCATGTGCGATATTTTTAACAGACAATATATACATAGAGTAAAAATTTGAAGAAGACCATAGAAATGTACGGTCATTGGCTATAATGACATAAGGAAGGCAGCAACATCATCAATCTTAATTATGTGTTGGACATTAACAGTTGATGCCGATGCTGATGTGCCATGCAGATTTTTTTCGATGATTTTTTCAAGCATTGCATCATTAAGTGTCACCCTTAATATTTTTTACTTTTAGAAGAAATTCAGAGGAACAATAGAAATCATGGAGGGAAAGGTATAAATGAACAAAAATTGTCAAAGCTAGTCGATGAATATGCATTTTGTGTATATATTTTAAGACTTTTTAATATAGTATAGAATGTTCAGGTTTGTTCTATAACAGCTACAGATTGTATAGGTAATAAGGTAAGAAATGATTACCACTGACACAATGGGGCTGCACCCGGAATGAGAGGATTTAAGGTAAATACACTCGTCAGTTGAGATGAAAGAGAGAGACCTATGTTGTAAAGAGACAAAAATAGTTATTGGATAATGATATTACATATTAAAGAGATGCTCATATTGTAAGTTGTGAAATCTACCATTGTATGAACCGACTTCCAAACGTGTTGCAAGTAATGTTGGTTTAGCTCCAATAAGATGAGAGATTGCTTGACATTCACTATCCACAAACCGACTCCACATAGTCAAGCATATGGGCTTTAGATTGTAAAATTTATGGGAAAGTATTTTAAGATAGTCAAGCATATGTCAAATAAAACACTATCTCTTGGTTTTCAAAACGATAAATTTATACCTAAATTTGTGCCTCGATATAAAAGGAAAAAAATTGAAAAAAAAAATAAAGTGAGTTGAATATTAAACTCGAAAAAAATTTAAATAGTACAAAACCTAAGCTCTTTCTTATTCGAACTACACAAAAGAGCTCTGATTATTCTTCGTGCGCTGCTAATCTCTAGAATCTCTGTCAAAAGAAATCCAAGCCTTTGGCAATCAAAAATCTCAAAAAAATTTGCAACCGATGAAAATAACCCACAACCAGAAAAAAATGAAAATAAACAACTAGAAAAAAGTCCACAACCGACGCCCAAAATTAAAGAGACTCGCTGAAGAGTCAAAATCACCGGCGGCCAAAAGAAGATGCAGAAATATTTAGAAAAAAAAAAGATGCAGAAATAAAACCAAGATGCAAATTTTTTTTTTTTAAAAAAAAAAGATGCAAAAACAAAACCACAACAAGATCTAGAAAGAACACATGTGCATACCAGAGGCCAAAACAAAGAAGAACAACCCACAAACACCACGCACGACAATAATTCTTTCTTCCTCTTCGGCACCCCAGTCTCAAAACTCCACAATCGTGCTAAAAAACCACAAGAGAGAACTCTGCCCTCCATCCATCCTATCAACCAGCCAAAAACTCCATTTAGCTGACAACGTCACACCACAGAACAGTAGGACCAGCTGGATGCATGACACCTAATGAACAAGAACCAAAATCGTCACTGAAAGAATGAAATAAATCATGGAAACAAATGAGGGACACCAAAAACATAGAGTAATCTTTGGTCATACAGGGACGATACGGCACTGTGCGAATAAGAAATGAACAGAATTGGGGACATAAACGTAAACATATGGGAGAAGTCGATCAGGCATTACACACCAATTAGGGGCAAAAACGTAACAATACTCAGTTAAACAAGGGCATCAACGAAACAAAAAAATCAAATAGTACATGAACCAGGGGCAAAACTGTAATAGTGGCTCACAGAAGTGCACATGCGGAAAGTAAAATACAAAAGCTAAGGACAAAATCGTAATAAGACCTAGCCAAATAAGGGCATAAATAGAAAAAAAAAAGTGTCAAATAGAAATCACTATTTATTCCAATTCATCTCAGATAGCTATTTTTAATATATAAGATATATATATATATATATATATATATAATAATAATTAATGATATTTGCATTCTCATATGTGCAAATCTCGTGTGCAATATCTTTTTTTTTTTTAAACTGGATAAATCTTAGACTTATATAATCTTTTTTTTTTAATGGTGGATCTCAATTTATTTAAAGAAGAGTGTCCACGGCTTGCTCACCATAAGACAGTATCTGATATTGATACTATATATATATAAAGACTGTATCTAATATTAATACTATATATATATATATATCTCCTTATACTTAAAAACATCTATCGCCCAATGAACAGTATGAACAGTAATGAACAGTGCTCTTATTTTATGTTTTTCTTCTTCATCCCTCTCTATATCCTCACAGCAATATTTTTCCTAAAATACCACAAAATCACCACAACAGATCATCACAAAATCACCACAACAGATCATCACAAAATCATTACAACAAATCACAAAATCACCTCACAAAATCACCACAATAGATCACAAAATCACAGCAAGCACAGACCAAACTCATCATAAATCATCTCAAAATCACCGTAGGATGATCACAAACTCACCGTAAATCATCCTAATTCTACAAAATTACAAAATGTACAAATTTATAAAATCACAAAATGGGAGGGGTAGAGGCTCGACTGGGCATGGAGGAGCAGGGGAGGTGCTATGGAAGGCTGGTGGTGGCGTCGTGGGCTGTAGGCGGCGATCTAGGCCGTCGTGGTGGTGCAGTGGCGTGGGCTTGACTAACGGTGGTGCTACAGGGAGAAACCCGTGCATGTAGAGACGCTGCGTGGTGGCGTTAAGGAGGAGGTGGATGTCGAAGCTCGTGGGAGGAGCTGCTCATGGCGGCGCCGTGGTGGCGCGATGGAGGGAAATCAAAGGGAGAGGAAGAGAGGGCTACGAGCTTCGGCTTGTTGCCGGGAGAGAGAGAGAGAGAGAGAGAGAGAGAGAGAGAGAGAGAGAGAGAGAGAGAGAGAGAGAGAGAGAGAGAGCGAGAGAGGGGTCTGTGGAGAGGAGATCGGCGTGGGGAAGGTCGCCGGTGATTGGGCTTGGTGGTGACGAGGCAACGGAGGCCGGTGGTGCCGGGAGGAGCCGAGGAGAAGAGAGATCGAGAGTGGATTTGCTACTTTAATGATGAAAGAACGTGAGAGCAGGAACATAGAGAGTGGATTTACTTCATACGAGCTCGCTACATCTTCTACATAGTTGGAGATAACATGACATGCATGCATTGATCTCTACTGTCAAATATGGTTAATTTGTAGAGCTAAAACTTCCATGCAAAGCTTTTAGCACGTGATCGTAATTGATTTTTTACGTACAGTTGATCAACCCAAAGGAAATGTAGAGAAATTCATAGAAATTTTGCGGTTGGAACAAACTCTTCTTATTAAAGTAGAGAAAAATGAAAATTCATAGATGCTTGTTTATTTTAGGTTTTATGCTCCTATGCATTAGGCTATTTACTAATCTATCTTATGTACTCTTTCAATTTTGATGATTGTGAACTAATAACTAATTCAATTATTCAAAATTATGTACTGCATGTAAGGATCAGTCACACTTTATTTGCTATTTAGACATATTATTTTCAAAAATTTTATTTTTTCTTCCAATTAGGTAAACATGGCAAATATGCTTTGCACGTTAAATCACTGTTAGTATAATATATTATATATATATATATATATATATATATATATATATATATATATATATATCTCACGCTGTGTCAGATTGATGAGAATCTCATGACGGTGCTGAGCGATTTATGATCTAAGGTCTCTGAGTAAGCTATATTTCGAGTTGTGGAAATCAAAATCTAATTATTAGAGTAGTGATACTGGAACTTGATTTAAGTCAATGCCGGTGCCGGTGCCGATGCATGCGGCCTGCTTGTCAAAGCAGCATTAAAAATCCCAGTAAGTACGAAAAGCATGTATTTTCAACACATAATTAAAAAAGGTAATCCAAAAGTTGATCTCCATTTAATTAATCAGGCCCTTCCCTTTTTGACGATGAATGATGGCCCCAGTTTTCTTATGATCATCATGTATTTGTTTTTGTTTCCAATATCAAAGTAATTACAAAGTCGAAAGGTGCAATGAATGTTGACATCTAATGGCTAGCTAGTGATAGATTTGTGTGCTAATTTAGATAGAGTAGTTGCAATATTGTCATTAGCCTTAATTATAACATGAAACTATGAATGCCGATCGAAGCATATGCATGGTAGGCATGCATCAGGAAAGCACGTACGGACTAAATATGTGAGTACGTGGTTGGTTGAATAATGTGTAATTGTAACGAGAAATGATATTTACAGTCTTATATATATTTATATATTAAAAAAATACTACTTTGTCAACTTCATTTGCCCCCTCATTTTGATACCTAATGTATTTTAATTTTTTTCTTTATTTAATAGTTAAGAAATTGACTATTAATGTATTGATATTTTTTTTTTATATTTGTTAAAAATGTTTTAAAATGATAAAAAAAATATAAATAAAAAATTTGAAGAAAAATAAAAAGGAAATTTTAAATTAGCGGTAAAATGGAGCGGTGCACTCTAAGCAGCAAAGTAGCACCGCTCATATATTAATGTGTAAGTTTTGTGCACTCTCTTTAAAAAAAATAGATAAATCTAAGTTTTACATAGAAATTTTATTTTTTTAATAGTAGATTTTACTTTTTTTCAAAGAGAATGCACGCAGCTTGTATATTAATCTAAGATTGTATCTAACATTACTCAATTGTAATATGTCTGGAGCTGACTTGAACTCAAGGCCATAATATTTATCAGAATTCATGATAAGGATGATCATGAGAGATCTACGCAATTAAGGATGTGCAAAGAAAGTAGTAGTACTGCATGCACAAATAATATTTTCGATCCTAACAAGTAATTAATTATGATCGTGTAGAAATAAACAAATAAAAGGAATAAAAAGATCAAAAAAATATTTTTCCAGATGTCACGATTAGCCAGGCTTGGTTCGTAGCGAAACCAAAATTCTGCATGTAATACGAAATAATCATCAATACCAGAAAGGTTCAAAGCTAACAGGGAATTCGTTATAATTCATGAGAGCATCTTTGACTTTTTGGCGTTGTTACTAAAAGAAATCTGAAGCCCAAAATTCTTGGCAATGCGGAAAGCCCAATATTCAGCAAGAAAAAAAAAAACATGAAAGCCCAATTCTCTTGTTTCCATTACTGGAACTTTATTAATTATTTTAAATATCATTATCCGGAAAGCCCCTCTGTATTTGCACAAGACGAAAGATATTCGTAGATATAGAGTGTGCGAGACTCGAGTTTCACGTACTTTTAAAAAAAAATGAGTAAATATGAAATTCAAATGAAAAATTAATTTTTTAATAGTACAACTTACTCTTTTTTAAAAAGAATATGCAGCGTATGCATAACCTATCTAGCATCATTACTCTTCGCACAAACTAGATCACTTCATTATAATATATATATATATATATATATTGAGAAGAACTTCTAGTGTCAAGAGAGGCTTTACACCATCCAATGACCAAACGGCACGTTACCATTCTAAAGAGATTATAATAGATCGGCCTCACCTTAGTAATCCCATACAATCTCGCGTTTGCGCTATCTTTCTCTCCTCTCTCCCTCTTTCTTTCTAGAGAGAATATTCTAATCTGTCAAACTGCTAAAGGGTTGAAAACAACCTCCAATGATTTATTGCCACGTAGCCCACTCATGAGGGTCACAATGGGACTGTGCAGTATACAAACCCCCCTGAAAATTTTTTGCTCTCTCCACCAGATCCCTCGCCCCTCTCCTCTCTCTCATCTGTCGACGACCCCTCTCCCAGATACCGCACCACTGCCCCTCTTTCCCATCTCACCATCCCTGACCATCTCTCCCATCATGGCTCGTCATGAACCTTATCGCTTTGAACCTCGACATAGAGACCCCGTAACCCTTCTATCCGTTCAGCCATCACCCATCGACGCCACAAAGCTATAGAAATTCACCCATCATCGTTACATCGATGCACATCTGTGGTCTTATGCTCAAACCATGGATGCGGGTTTCCTCGAACCACAACTAGGATGTTAAAGGGACCCCATGTACTAAGCAATATTGGACTGTGGAGAAGAAAAAAGTATTAGTTCCGATTGGTGATTCAAATTTCGTAATTTCTATAAAATAGCCTATATAAAAAACTAAAATATTATGTATTTTCAATTTGAAGAGTTTTGTTTCAAATTTATTGCAATTAGCAATTTCTGTAAAATAGAATACATGGATTGGCTACGTAGGAGACAAACTTGCTGTGTGTCAAATTGCTAGCGATGATCTGGTAGTGGTGGCAACGGCTGGTGGAAGCAACAAGCCCAACTCGGCTGGTAGAAGAGGAATGGGGAAACAATTCATTCGTAGTGCTTCTAATTCTAGCTAGCAATCTCATATGGTGCTCCTCATGGCTTTAACTTATGCAATGCTGAGATGGAATCTTATTATTGGAGGGCTGTTAAAGGACTAAAAATAGCCGTTCCAAAGCATTTCTCTTCTTTCTAATTATCCCATCTCCCTCTCTCTCTCTCTCTCTCTCTCTTTCTCTCCCCTCAAGCCCATTCAAAACTTTCACAATTATGGCGTTGAAGGAGCAATTAAATTCCTAAACAGTTCACACCCACCAAATATATATCACTGATGGCACAACAAAGCCGCATTAATGCTTAAATTTAAGCAATTAGAGATTGATCAACCCTCGGTGTCAAATCCAATAACCCCATTTGAACAATAACACATGGAGGGGCTCTTTTATCTCCACTAAACGGGCCCAACTATACTGAGTAAAAGCCCATATATAGGGCCCAACAAGTTAGAAAGTTATGGGCTCACCATATGCTCGGCACCATGAGATCATACTGCCTAATGGGATTGATATGGTAATTGTCGCCAATAAAAAATATCTACTCCTAAAGAAACAACAATATATTTGAGATGTTTATTCTCGATACGTTAATCATTTCCTTCTTAAAGCAAATTCTGGAAATTTGATAGTCGAGTCCCCGAGATATGGGGAAAGGATTGAACCATCCTTATCAGCAATAATCCACATCTATATAAAGGGCCAATGTTTGCAGTCCAAGGTTAACTTTTTAGTCCCTCATTGTAAGGCAATACATATATATATTTCTAACTATAAGAATGCACAGTGTAATACCTCAAGCACAACTTATTGAGTTGCTCCAAGTCTATCCATCTTGAACAAATAATCTAGCAAGGTTCAAGCGTCTTCTCTTAGTGGTGAAGTGTACTATGTAGAATAAATTAGAGTAACACTCAATATACCAACATCGTAGATACTTTCTCAAGAGCACAAAAATATAGAGAGATTCTGTACTTTTTTTAGGATTGTCAGAGAACCATCTGAGGGTGGGCTATATATAGCCCTCCCTGTGCATCACATACGAAAGGCCAGCCTTTAATCCCTGCAATAAAGTGGTATTTATTCTCAAGCATGTAACGCATGGCTATTACATGCCGTTACAGAATAGAAGGGGTTTGCCCATGTGGGCATCCTTCCATCTTACATCTCTCACTTGCACACAGTGGGCATGATCCTAGGCTTGCATCTCTCTAACGTTCTCAATCTTGTTTATACACACAAAATAGGTTGTGTGACCACCAAGCATACCTGCAAAAAGAAAGGTGGGAGCACTATACCAAATCTCTCCCAGAGAAGACCAATATAGCAACATCCCTAAACTATCTTGTCATGTCCTGGAGTCATTCAATCGCATCAGATCAAGTATTTTCGAACTCACTTGAGTTCAAAAAACTTAGAATAATGCTTGAATACCTCCAAATCATTTTGATGTGTTCACAACCTTAGTCACTACTAATGTGTAGCGCCATAGTCACTACTAAGTATGCGAGAGCTGCTATGCTATCGCAGAATATCGTCACCAAATCTGTAGTATCCATGCCAATATCTAGAAGGTTAAGGAACCTCCGTAATCAAATAGCTTATTGAACTGCTGCTGAGCAAGCTATGTACTCTGTCTCCATGGTGGATAAGGTTATACATGTCTGATTCTTGTTGCTCCATGTAATGACGCTATTGTTGAGCAGAAAGACATACCAGTGATTGATTTGTGCTCATCTTATTCACTGCCCCAATCAGCATCACTATAAACTCTCTGCTGCAAATTTGAACCCATATAACACAACACATAGTCAACAGTTTCCTTGAGATATCTCAGAATCCTCTTGACTACTTCCTAGTGAGTTAGTCTGGGTTAAATTGAAATCTACTCACCAAGCCAACTACATAGCATATGTCTGGCCGAGTATACATCATTACGTACATCAGGCTGCCCACAGCATTAGCATAAAGGACACGAACCATGTTTTTCATTTCACTTTGAGCCTTAGGACACATCTTTTTGGACAAAGCAATAGGGGTGTCAATGAGTTTACACACTCATTTGGAAGTGTTTGAGGACTTTCTTTATGTAAGTCTGTTGGGACAAACATATAAGTTTCTTTGATTGATCTCTGTAGATCTTAACTCTCAAAATGTATTCTATCTCACCCATATCATTCATCTCAAAATTGAAGGATAACCACTCTTTTGTAGCGATTATCAACCCTTTGTCATTTCCAGCCAGTAGTATATCGTCAACATACAATGACAACATAATGAAGCTTTTCTTGGACCTTTTGATATAAACACAATGGTCCTCTGTGATTATCGTAAAGTCATTCGAGAGAATGCCTCGATAGAATCTGAGATACCATTGTCTAGATGATTGCTTTAGGCCATACATAGATCGTTTGAGCTTGCACACCTTGCGTTCTTGACCTTTGACCACAAAACTCGTGGGTTGATCTATATAGATCTCCTTATCTAGTTCTCCATTGAGAAATATTGTCTTAACATTCATATGATAAAGTTTCAAATCCATGTATGCTATTATAACTAGAATCAGGAGAATTGAGGCAAATCTTACCATTGTTGAAAAAGTTTCCTCATAGTTTATACCCTCCTGTTGGGTATATCCTTTTACTACTAAGCCAGCTTTGTACCTTTCTATTGATCCATCCGACTTGCGCTTCATCTTGAGAACTCATTTGTTCCCAATAGCCTTGGGCCCTAATGGTAGATCTACCAGATCCCAAACCTGGTTAATCCTCATAAACTCTATCTCATCATTTAGTGTCTTCGTCTACTCATCTTTACTAGAAGATGAAAGAGCCTCGTGAATTGTCCTAGGCTCATCATCATCTTATGGAGCTACCATGAAAGCTTCCCCTTCAATCTCAAAACAATGACGGGGAACACTTTCACGCGTGCTTCTACGAGACTGAGGTTGATTAACAAGTGATGTGCTCCCACTTGGAGACATGTCACTCTCACAATTTGTAGGAGCTTGAGGAATTTCTTCCTCATTATCAACTAAATCCCTTGGAGCGCCTTCCTCTTGACCCACAATCTCATGGAGTTCCAAATTTCTATCAACCTCAACCTTACTTTGAAACTCATCCTCTGTGAAATCTACATCTCATGACTCAATCTCAGTCATAGTTCCATCAGATTGTTCACCTATTAGCACATACCCTTTAGAGTGTTCTGAATATCTTATAAAGATACATTTCTTTCCTCTAGGGCCTAACTTCTTATATTCATGAGAAACATCGTGAACAAAACCCATTGAATCCCATGGCCGTAAGTTACTCATTGGGTTTCTTACTGGTCCATAGTTCATATGGGGTTGAAGATACTAATTTGGAGAGCATTCAGTTAAGAATGTAGGCAATAGTTAAAAGTGCATCCCCAAAATGAAATTGGTAGGTTTGCTTGTGCCATCATTGACCTAACCATCTCAAGCAGTGTTCAATTTATCTTTTCTGCCATGCCATTTTGTTGTGGCATACTTAGCATCGTCAACTGTCTCTTGTTTTCCTTTTCATCACAGAGCCTTTTAAATTACTCAGATAGATATTCACGTTCGCGGTCAGTCTTTAGAGCTTTTAAGCTTTTGTCTAACTGATTCTCAACCATTCTAAGATATCGCCTAAAGCACTCCAATGCTTCAGACTTATGGGAGATTAAGTAGACATAGCCATAACGTGAAAAATCATCTATAAATGTGATAAAGTAGACACATCTGTTTCTTACCCTCACACTCATTGGATCATAGATGTCTAAGTGGACTAATTACGATGGAAAAGATGCCCTAGTGGTTTTTCTAAACAGTTTTCTCTTAACTTTTCTCATCAGACAATGTTCACATGTGGTTAATGTAATCTTAGCAAGATTGCCTATTAGGCCTTCTCTAACTAATTACCTAATCATTCTTTCTTACCCTATATGACCAAGCCTAGCATGCCATTTATATGAATCCAAATTATCAGATGCAGAAAGAAAAGTAATAGACTCATTCATACTTGAATAATCCAAAACCATTATTATAAAACCGTCTCATAAAAAATAACAATCATAAAAAATATTGCCCAAATATAAGAAAACACTATTGTTTTCGAATACAATCCGAAAATCAAGTCCTAATAAAGTAACTACAGAAAGTAAATTTCGTCGGATCTCGGGAGAGTATAGCACATCATGGAGAAATAAAGTGCAACTGCCCCGTAAGTCCAACTTGTAGGTACCAAGTCCCAGCACCTCCATGCTAGAAACTTAAAAAAATGCTCTAATTCCAATGTAAGAATGCACAACGGAATATCTCAAGCACAACTTATTGAGTTGCTCCACAAGTCTATATAGTCTTAACAAATAATCTAGCAAGCCTCAAGTGTCTCCTCTTAGTTGTGAAGTTTACTACGTAGAATAAACTAGAATAACACTCAATACATCCACATCCTAGATACTTTCTCAAGAGAGGAACAAAAATATAGAGATATTCTATATTTTTTTTAGGATTGTCAGAGAACCATCTAAGGGGGGCTATATATAGCCCTCCTTGTGTATCACATACGGCTGGCCTTCCTTTAATCCCTGCAATAAAGTGGTCATTGCCACTTTTATTCTCAAGCATGTAAAGTCATGCGTTACATACCGTTACGGCGTAGGAATGCCCATGTGGGCGCCACTCCATCTTACACTAACTTGGGCATCGGAGATGCACCAAGCACACCGGGCCATAATTGTTTCTTATCACATGTTAGTGATCGAGATCATTTGGCAGTGAAACACGTCACAAAAAATACCCAAACTTTAAAGGGGGGAAAAGCCTACCCCCGAGTGCAACCAAGCTTTCAAGTGGACGATTTCTCACTCGAAGGCATGATATAATACCCACCAACAAAACCGGAAAGTTAGCGGCACAATCTTTTTGACCCATGATGATGAATTCTAGAAGATCAAGCTTTTAAGTAACCAATTCAAATGCCACTCCACAAGAAGAATAACTTGCAACCACATAACACCGCCTGGGGTCCAATGCATGAGGTTACAAAGCACAAACCAAACTCTCAATGAAACCCATTTTTTTAAATCAGGGAAGTAATCGAAATCCGCAATCTCAAGCCCATTCGAAACTCTCACTATTCGGGTGAGCTTGAGGAAAGAGAGAGAGAGAGAGAGAGAGAGAGAGAAGCATACGACGGGGAGGGGAATTGTATGGGATCATTAAGGTGAGGCTAGTTCTATTCTAATCACCTTGAAATGATGACATGTCGTTCGTCTATTAGAAGGTATAAATCCCCACTTGAAATCACATTCAGTTCTAGCTTCTCTCTTTTTTATTAAACGAGTAATGCTAGATACAGTCTTAGAATATGCAAGTCTTCACATTCATTTTTTTTTTAAAAATGAAGTCTACCATTAAAAAATAAAATTTTCATGTGGGTCTTAAATTTATCAACTTTTTAAAGAAGTGCACAAAATTTACGCATCCTAAAACTGCAAATATCATTTCTATTTTTTTGTAATCACACACGTTTAAAGGTAGAAAATGCTTGGTTGTTGTGGATGGTCTAAGCTCCAAGCTCATCGTCCATGCATTAATTTAGGGCTGCAAATGAATATAGCAGTTTGTGAACAATTCGAACTCGGTTTGTTTATACTCGGTTCGAAATACTAATATAGGTTCAAATATGAAACGAGCAAAACTCGTATAAAACTCTACTCAAGGTTCATGAACAAAACTCGTATAAGCTCAACATGACTCGTTTGAGTTTGTTTTGAAGCTCATAATATGTGTTATATATGTATGTATTATATTTATTACATGTTAGTTATATTTTTTATACTTAATTATATATTAATAATTTATTTATAATTTATGTTATTTAATATATTTATTATAGTAATGTTAGATACAGTAATATAGTGTGCAATATTGCAAGTCCTGCGTACTCCTTTTAAAAAAGAGTGAGGTTCATCAATAAAAAAATTATTTTTTTTATGTAGATCTCATACTTAGGGGATGCTTAAGGAATGAGATGAGATGAGAAATATGTTAATAATAGTATGGTTTGAGTTATAATATTTTATGGGATTTAAAAAAATGAGAGATCAGAAAAAATTGAATTAAAATATTATAAAGTTAAAATATTATTAGAATATTATTTTTAATATTATTTTTGTTTTAAGGTTTGAAAAAGTTTAATTGTTTTTTATGTTTTGTTTGGAAGTTTGAAAATTTGTAATGATTATATAAGATTAGATGAAAATGTTGAGAATTTGAAATTAAAAAATGTTTATGTTTGAATGATGCTTGGTAATGAAATGAGATGAGATCGGATGAAATGAGATGAGATGAACCATCTCATCTTCCAAACAACCTCTTACCCATTTTTATCAAATGAAGTAGGCGAGATTTATGCATCCTAAGATTGTAAATATCATTTTTCTATTTTTTATATTCCCAAAGTGTGTATAGGATAACTTGTATAATAATATATCATACAACTAGAACTTTTGATTTATTATATTATATATATATATATATATTAAATAGTTTAGTTTTTGACATTTATATTATATATTATTATTTTTTAATTATAACTATAAGTTAATTTATTTTATAAAAAGTTATACCATAAGAATTTTTTTGTTGAATGGTTAAATGGTTAGAGTTCTTTTGTAAAATTCAAAATTTCTTTATTAATATTTTTTATAGCAAAATTTCTTTATTAATTAAAACATAAGATTCAGATTTTTTTTAAAAAAAAAAATCTAGTTCGAGTTCGAGCTATTCGTGCTCAAGTCGTTTGTTTATTTTTAGTCAAATTTGAGTCGAACTTGAACAATATTAGTGGTTACAAACCGAGTTCAACCAAAGATATTCAAATTCGAGCGAGTAAACATACTAATCAAGCTCAATTATATTTCAAATTCGAATCGACTCAGTTACTTTGCAGTCTGATGCATTATCGTTACATACCATTATTATTACTATCATAATTAATAATTGTCAATATTGCTGTTGTTATAATTGATTAGAGCGGGTCCTGTCACATGAGTAGTACTCCATGCCAGCCAAATTGATCACCTTTTTTTTTTCTTTGAACACATCCAAATGACCTAAAAACACACACACCCGTGCGCCGTAGTTGGTGTATTTCTACTCCATATATTACTTTAGGAGAAATCCTTTAGTTATAAAAAGACATGATAAAAATAAATTTAAATTGATATGTCTTGATGTGATATGTTAAATTATAAAATTATTTTTATTATAAAATAGATCTAACGTATCATATGAAATCATGTTAATTTATAAATTTATTTTTGTGGACTATAACACTTTTATATTTGTAATATTATCTTTTACAGCAACATTTTGATAATTAATTGACCTACAATTAGGGTGTTACCCGCTCCCCTAGGGCAGGGTCGACCCCTTCCCCCTCCCCGGCATGGGCGGGGTGGGTGAGGTTTGCACCCCCGCATCTGGGCAGACCACCCGTCCACGACTGTCCAAATTGAAAAAACACACAAAAAAAGTTTAATATCCATTTTTTGACTAATGGCGCCATTGAGTGTACCTTAAAAGTTTTAAATAACAAATCCTACCATATGATAATTAAGTACGTTAAAAAAGGTTAAAGATATTTTCAGACGGCTCAAAATTCACAGGTACGTACACGTCAGTGGTTCGTCTCCTTGTAAGAAGAATCGATCGTCCAATTAGAGTTCCGTGTCTGTTGAATGAAATATGAATGCCCAGTCAAACCAGGATTGCTGGTTTTTCTTTGATAGTCTTTAAGAATTGAGATAGTCAAGGATCAGGTCCTGCTTTCCAACTCACGTTGGCTGCAGTCATCTATAATTATTGAAGAAAAAGGCAAAGAGGGAAGGATTTGATTTCTCTTTGATATTATCAAGTTAATGGAAAATAATACAAATCTAATTATTTTTATAGTTTTTTTCGTTATTATGTTTTAAATGAGAAATATTTTTTGAAATAAAGTGATTAAATGAGATGAGTTTCCAATTGAAATCGGAGCTAAATTTTGGATGCATGAATAATTTAATGTACTTTTAAAATCATTTTTATTAATATCTTATGCAAATTATTTGATAAATTAGAATACCCCATGAAGGAGTCAGGGACCACTGGGGCTTGATGAATTGATCCGGAAAAAATGGTTGAATCGCCTACCTTTTCATTCATTTTACCTTTTTTTTCCATTATATTTTAATACTCCAGATTCGAGAAAAAAGTGTCCAGACGATTTGGCATGATCACCACTCAGATGAATGCAAAATGAGTGCATGGATTTCGCTCGGGCGAATATTTAAAGTGAAATGGTATTTGTAGTTGTGAAGTCTGTAAGCGTCGTATAATTTCTTTAAAAAAAGTGAATAAATATAAGTTTATACGCTCTATATGCAACATTACTCGTATTTAAATAATACTCTATGCTCCATGTTCTTTTGAGTCTTCTGATTATAACTTTTTTAGTTGCATCATTGATCAAGAAACATCGCAGAAGGAGCTGCGGACATCTTGGCATATGCTCTGTTAAAAATATAATATTTATATTAATAGATCAGTGGAAGAGAACGTTGAATCCATTATCTCCGCCTTACCCTTTTAAAAATCTGTATAATATATAGAATAAAGAGAGGATTGATTATGTGATAAGTTAAGTTTATTTTATAATAAAGAAGATTTATAAGAGTGCATGTGCGCACAAGTACTACAATATTATCCACAAGTAGAATGACCAATTTCGATTTGACAAGCGATTAAGTTCATGTTTGGATTAAAAAGTGTTTTATTTCATCTAATTTCATCGTTATAATTTTCTTAAATTCTCACATAAAATATAATAAATAATTTAACATTTTCAAATTTCTATTCAACATTTTCAAATTTTAAAATAATAATAATATTAAAAAATAATATTATAATAATATTTTTTTAAATTTTTATATTTCATCTAAAATCATCTTATCTCATTTTTAAATCCAACTAGCAAGAAACTTCTTACCATTTAATTAATAAAATGAAGGCATCGTCCATCGTTCTGATAATAAAACCTCTCACCTGTTTAATAAAATGATAATATGATATATAAATTATCAATTTTAACATATCACACGTTAAAATTATTTCTTTTTATTTTTACCAAATGGTAGTCTTAAGTTACGTTTGTATGTTGAGCTGATCTTATGTAATATGTAAATAGTAGTAAGAAAATAATAAATAGTAATAAAAAAAGTAGTTAATAGTTTATTAATAATAATGAATAGTAGTTAGGTAATTTCAGATTACCTCACTAACTAAACACACATAATTAAAAACATTCATATTGGTTTAGCCAAATGTAAATGCAAATTAAAATTTGACTAACAATCTCTTTAAATGATCTATATTGAAGAGGCAAAAAATAAATATTTTACTTTCTAACTATGATAACTCTCTATATTTGTATGGTTACTATTCAATAATTTAATTTAACTTCTCTCATTTTGTTTCTTATATAATAATTGCACCAATAATTATTATATATATATATAGGTGCTTGGGTTCATACAATTTATAATAGATTTGAATTGCAAAATATGAGAAAAAGAATTAGATAAAAGAATTATAAAAATATTAAATTAATAATATTTTATTATTATTTTAGCTAATAGATAAACAATTCAATATAGAAATCTTTGTTGAATGGAATAGGAAAACTTTAAAATATATGATTTTAATTTTATCTTTACCTAACTCTTATAATACGTAATTTTTAAGGAATTTATTATGTATCAACCATTATTATTATTATTTTTTTTATAACTAGCTTTATTCATCTGAAAGGAAACTATAAGGCATCATGCTCAATGATATGTGAAACCACTTCAGAAAATGAGTTCCACCATACCATTAAGTCACAAAGATACTAAGAATATTTAGCCAGACAATCGGCTGCAGCATTGGCCATACGACCTCTATGCTGTATTACAACTTTAGGAAACCTTAGTAATAGATTTCTAATCTCAAGAACTAGACTTCCCCAAATAGACATAGACTCCTCTCCTTTTGTAAGCTCTTGCACAACCAAAAGAGCATTACTTTCCACTTGAAGGTCCTGAATTTCCAAAGGCAAACATAACTGTAAACCTCTTAGTACTACCAGCAATTCCACTTCTATAGGATCAATGATCTCGTACTCGGATTTATTAACTGTAAAAAGCACCTTCCCAGTTTGATCTCGTAGTATCATTCCCACACCAGATCTGCCTTGATCATGAAATAGAGCCCCATCAACATTATTCATTTTTACATCTCATATTTATATTTTTTTTATAAGATGTAAGAATGTGAGACGGTAAATACTGACAGATCAGATGAGATGAATTTTTATTTTTTTCAAACAAAAATAGAATAAACGAATCTCAACCTCACGTAGGATTATTGACTTGAACGGTCAGGATCACGTCCAGGCACGATGATGCTTTTGTTGTCCTTTTGAAGTCTAAAGTCAATGTATTATATACGTACCGGACTTTGTTTACTTCTGCTCCTCACTCTCTGTGATATTGAATTATTGATGGTATTTTCTCTGAGACAAAATCAGGATAGATGTTCAACACCGGCGAATCTTTCCCGACTCCGGCGAGATATACTGGCGAGCTGGGGTTCGATCCCGCTCAGGTTCGGCTAGGAAGCTCGGACCCCCGAGTGCCGCTTCTGAATCTCTCCACGGTCCGAAACAAAATGGATAACCTGCAGCGCTTCCTATCGGACTCGGTCAACCGCAACCAGCTCATCGGCCAAGATCAGATGGACTTGGTGTCCTCCGAGATCGTCTCCGCCATACACCAAGTCATCGTCAACGGCGCCGCCCTCCTCGCCTGCACTCAGACCCCGAGCCCAATCGAATCGGCTCCCAGCCCCACGATGCCTCCGAAATTCCCGGGAGAATCTTCGGTTTCCTTGAAAGTAGAGGCTTTTAACGAGGAAGTGAAGAACGAGAATCTAGTTTTCGAGTCAGATGACTCGGAGATAGTGGAACTCGACGCCATGGAGCTGCTGGCTGAGCATATTCACTTCTGTGACATATGCGGGAAAGGATTCAAGCGCGACGCGAATCTGCGGATGCATATGAGAGCGCACGGGAACCAGTACAAGACCCCAGAGGCCTTAGCCAAGCCGGAACGGCACCGCCCCGATCCCTGCCTGAATACCAGGTTCTCGTGCCCGTATGAGGGCTGTAACCGGAACCGGCTGCACAAGAAGTTCCGGCCGTTGAAGTCAGTGACCTGCGCGAAGAACCACTTCAAGCGGAGCCACTGCCCCAAGATGTACTCGTGCAATCGCTGCAACAAGAAGAGCTTCTCGGTGGTGGCGGACCTGAAGAACCATCTTAAGCATTGTGGGGAGGCCAGGTGGCGGTGTACCTGCGGTACCAGCTTCTCGCGCAAGGACAAGCTTTTCGGCCACATGGCGTTGTTCGAGGGGCACATGCCGGCGGTTGGGGACGAGGACGAGAGAGCCAAGGACCTGGCAGAGGCGGCCGCAGTGACGGCTATGGATGAGGACGAAAATGAGGATGAGGAGGAGGATGTGGTTATGATGAAGGGAGGTGAATTAACGCCAGAGAATTCCTCGGATAACGGGTTCTTTGATGGATTACTCGATGGGTTTAGTTCCATCGAAAGCTTTTGTTTACGGGATGTGTTGGGTTCGCCCATTGGATTCGAAGGTTTATGATTTTGGAAGATGATAAAGGTATATCTCAGCGTTGAGACGTTGTTGTTGGAGTTATATATCAGATATACGGTATGTATGTATTTTTTGTGATAAGATAGCTATGGACTCTGTTGTTTTTTTTTGTTTTAATATGTTGTTGCTACTTCTAATAATTTATTTTCCCACATTGAGCAGCAATAAAGTTCATGCCTTTGAACAATTATGTGTGTGGGTACTGACATGTTTGTTTTCAATCCCGGCCTGTCATCTTTAGACGACAATCTCTTGATTTTGAGATTGAAGTTGTTGACATGGGTTAACTCAAATAGTAGAATGGAGCTAGCAATGTTGTCCCATCCAACAAGATTACTTGCGAGTCATAGAAATGATTTCCGATTGTTGGTAACAATGAAGCTACTTAAAGATTCATCATTATCTAGCAATTTAGTTTGGCCAAATTGCAGAAATTTAGAACTTTTTTCTTTTATATTAAGCTGTTGTATTCTTTCACTGATCTTGTCTTGATATCACATCAGCATAGTGGACACAGTGAAATGAGAATGGAATACATCAGATTGGAGTTGGATTGAATCGGGGTCCTCCATAGCCCAGCACCTGTTTGGTTGTTGAGATTCTTGAGAACATAACACGGAGCCATCAATGCTCATTGCAGTGTTAGCAGGGGTGCTAGAGACTAGGATTTTCATTTTTTTTTTTTTTTTTGATGAGGATGATAACCCTCACTTATAACATAGAAATGCCGTGATAATAACCATATACCAAAGGGTTACACATATTCAATAAAACTGAACCCAGGTGTAAAAAACCACTATAAATTCCAAAAACTATACAAGTAATAATAAATGAAGCCTATAAAAAATAAAAAAAATAATACCAAGCAAAGCAACTCAAAATGAGCATTACACCAGACCTAAATTAGGCAATCCGATCCGATCTCAAAATTCCTTTAAGCATTAGAGGGATATTTTTTTGGAGTAATCTCTTGATTACAACCCCGACTACCCAGTTCCGCAAGCCAATCACGATGCCGATGAGGAGAGATTTTGGACGAGAAAAAAATAGAAGACTTTTCTTCATTAACCACGTGTCCCAACCACTGAGCATACAAATTTACAACTTGTTTTATCATCTTTGCATATCTTTTTCCACCATTTGCAAATATCAACATATCATTCTCATAAAATAAATGAAAAATTAATGGTCCATTCCATGGTTGATAAAAATAGCAAATCTGTCCAAGCTGAAATTTACTTCTCAATAGTCGAGAAAAAACCTCTTCTACAAGAATAAACAAATAAGGCGAAATAGGATCCCCTTGACGAACACCCTTTCCACCCTTAAAGAAACATTTAGCCGTACTATTCATAACAACCGAAAACCAAGGCGTAGAGACACATTGTTTTATTAGGTTACAAACTGCAATCGAGAACCCAAATGCGCTCAAAACATGGAAAATAAATTCTCAATCAATTGTGTCATAGGCCTTAGCCATATCAATCTTTATCATTATATTTCCACCTCTAAGTACTGGCTTGCTAATATCATGCATCAACTCATGAGTAATGCTAATATTTTAAAAAATGCTTCTTCCCGGCAAAAACGCACCTTGTTGCATAGAAATCAGACAACTCAAAACTGAAGTGAATCTCCCCACCAACAACTTTGAATCAATTTTATAAACCATGGAACATAGGCTTATAGGTTTAAACTTGTCAAAGGAAGTATGATTTGGAACCTTTGGAATTAATACAATGAAGGAGGAAGTATAATACCTAGGAAGAGAGAAACCCAAAAAAAACTCACGCACAACCTCCATAAGATCATGCTTCACCAATGACCAGCAATTACGAAAGAAAATGGAACCAAACCCATCAAGACCTAGGCTAATATCGACCAGAATTGAAAACAAAGCATCCTTAATTTCCTGATCCGAAGAACACCTGCAAATATTCAGATTATCTACATCCGAAACCTCAGCTTGAATCAAACCTCTAAATTCGGAACTTGACCATTGGGACACCGCTGCAAAAAATTTTGAAAATAAATAACAGCTTCATCGTGTATGGCTTCAAGCATCAATAATAAACGCCCATCTAAGGCACATAGTCATAATAACATTTTTATTCCTTGCCTGCAATGTTGCAAAAGAAGACGAGTTTACTTCCCCATGATCAATTCATGTTTTCTTAATTTTTTTAGCAATATGAGACTTCTCTTTTCAGCCAAGTCGTAAGTTCCATCTTAGCTACCAAAACATCACTATCGACATCTTCAAAAAATTGCTCTTGAAGCCTTGCCTCTCATTTCTCCACTCGCTCCTCCAACCCTTTAATATGATCTCCAGTCCATCCGAAAACTTACTTATTCATAAGTCATATATCCTTCCTCTAACCTCCCTGGCCAGCTACTAAGGTCATGCATGTACTGGAGGCAAATGTAAACGTGGACAATCCCCATGAAACCCAATTTGAGGAAGCCTATTCAACTCTAGAAGCAAAACCTCCAGCCTCAGCAGCTCATGGTAACCTAGATTATGCCATGGGAAGAAATGATCATATGCTTAGATCACTGCTTCTCCCATGCCCCACCAATCCTAACCCTTTGCTACCTCAGTCACCTCCTGGTTGATTCTGTCTCATTCAGTGAAAAAATTGCTTCGTACAATCCTTTAACAGACTTGAAGTTTAGGATGCACCTTAAAATGCAAGGAGAGCATTATGGACAGAATTCTCCAGTTTAGTCAGGGTGTTGTTTCAATTTTATCCGCGTCAAGTTGCCAATATTAGGGCTGTACAATAAATCGTAAAACTGATCGGGACCGACTCAGACTGGCCGCCGGAGCTCGGAACTGGCCGAAACTGGCGTAGAACCAGTCGGCCGGCTGTTGAATTTGGCCAAAACCTATGTCTAGCGGTCTGGTCCCGGTTTGAGCCTGGACCGGACCGCTGAACTAACCGATACTTCAAATGTTTTTTTTTTAATTATACATATATGAAACGACGCCGCCCCCACCTTTCTCTCAATCTCTCTCTCTCACGGCGCACCTAGTCGCAGCCCACCTATGTCACCATCTCTCTCTCTCAAATCGCACCTCGCGGCTCACAGCATCATCTCTCTCAAATCGCAGCCACCTCCGTCGCCACCAAAGACGCCGACGAACCGACCGAAGTTACGTCGAGACCGATGTAGACGTTTTCTCCCCCTTCACCGGCCGGTTTCGGTCGAGATTCACACAATTTCAAGATATCGGTGCGGTTTCGATTTTGGACCGAAACCGAAACCGAAACCGAACCTTCGGTTTTCACCCCTAGCCAATATCGATGTTAATGATAGGTTCAAATTTTCAATTAAGTCATAATCTAATCTAATCTTTTTGAGAATATTTGGGGGCGGAGTATGCAAATCGAATGGCTACTAGAATTCTTGTGCAAATTTGCCCCCTTTTTTTTTTCCTGTTTCTGATCATTTTTTCATCTCAGAAAATATAATCTTATTTCGTAGGAAAATATTTTGTAACAATCAATCTGTGCATAGGGAAGTAACAGAAGAAAAAAGAGAAATAAATACATATCAATATTCGTGCTTACTAGAATCAAGAAATCATCACATAAACCCAATTGAAAGAGAAAAAGAAAATAAACAAAACCGAAAGGAAAAGAAGAGAATCTAGTACATATACATCAATATTAAATTTCTACTTTGTTAAAGCAAATATATTATAAGAATTAGAATAATATATAAAGTTATAAACCCAATTAGGTGGAGGCCAGAGACCGATCCAAGAGCAAAACACTAATAATAGTATGACGTTATAGCATTGGGAAATGTTTTTTGTTTCATGCAGTACTGTTCATGAGCCACCCAAATTTCAATTTGGAATTGAGTAAATTAATTAGTGAGAGGCTTCAAGGTATTTTCCTTCCTGGTATAAATAGCCGCCAAAAAAGTGTTTGACTGTGGATGCAGGTGGCTGAATACAACGTCAGGGAGTGATTCAGCTCGATCCAAAGCTTACATACACGTACGTATGGAAATGCAAATTGTGCATCTGGCCAAGTTGAGCCCCACTATCATGTTCATCTTCTACTGAAGTCCAAAAACCTAATGATGAGGTTGAATAAAAGCGGTATGTATCGTTTTCGTGGCTTATTTGATGAATTCGGTTGTAGGCATGCTGGGGATGGAATCAATGAGGATGATGGCCGGGCTGACCAATTACCTTTTGGCCTAATTACCTTGAGTAACAAGCTCCAAACAGAGAGATAGCTCTCGCCAAAACCTCCAAACAGAGAGATAGCTCTCGCCAAAACCTCCAAACAGAGAGATAGCTCTCGCCAAAACACCTCTAAAGCTTTGACATATTTTTGTCAAAAGCACATCCATAGAATAATATAGATCTGACTTCTCAAACACGAATTTGCTATCTAAACAAGATCCCAAAACGGAATAAACTTTGAAACTCCAAAAAAAAAAATAAAGTATCAATGGCTTCAGATAGAAAGATCAAACGACATAAGGACATTCAAAGAATGAGAAATGGCAGACGGAAGGGAGATTCCGAAGTCCAAAAATGCTCATTTGAAGTCTAGAAATGGTGTCTTGTTGATTTGAAGCTGAAGACCCATATGAGGAAGATGACGGTGTTGAATGGGTGAGTACAGATCCACTTAAAGACCACAATGCAAGAAGCCGAAGACCACAACACCACGCAAGTAAACGATCTGAGAGGAACAACACCACGAAGCAAGCCGAAGACGAGATCGATGGAAGCTTTTGACCAGAAAGCGGGAATCCATTTCCTTACAAAATAGAGTTTTGTTGTTCTGATTTTCGTGTTGTTTTTTTTTAAATAAATATCAGCTGATGTGGCACAGCCGTTTACGCACCGTTTGTATGGGTTGACTGTACATAGCAGTTTGTACACACACACACACACACACACACACACACACACACACACACACACACACACACACACACACACACACACACACACACACACACACACACACACACACACTAGAAAAGGACAACGTGTCTTGCACGTTAATTTTACATAATTTTTTTTTTCTAAACAAAGAAATTACTTTAAAAAATAAAAATAATGAATTATAGAAAAAAAATTCAGCTCATCATTTCCTATATTATATAGTAACATGTAATTTCTCATTTTTACCATTCAATATAAACATATATATATATATATTGATGTTTAAATATGTGTATTTACACATCAAGGAAAAAAAATAAGAAATCACATATTGGTGTGTGGTGTGGATATGATGAACAATATTTCTTTAAAAAAAATCATTTTAAATCTAATATCTTTATTTTAAATCTAGCCGATGATTTTTAAATTGAATCAAGTATTCTAAAATCTTCAAATTATTTTACCAAAATCATTTTAAATGAGGTATTTGTAGTGTTATTGAACAAAAACTAATTTTCAAGTAAACCTTTTTTATATTTTAGAGTTTCGAAAATAATATAATTTTAAAAAATTAATTTATTTAAATGATTTTATTATTTTAAGAATTTTATTTAATATCCATTAATTTATTTGACCCAAAACATTTTACCCAAAACATGCCATTAAATACCATTCACCATTTTATCAGAAAACGACCCAAACATAAACCGACCATTTTCTCAGAAAATGGTGTTCATATCCATTAAACCACAAACCGTCATTTTCCTAGAAAATGGCCTAACATGTTCATTTATGAATCACTGTAGGCGGGAATCGCAGGCGAGCTTACCATCATCCATACTTACCACCATTCCTACCGCTAACACTGTAGGCAAGAATCACAAGCAGGACTTACCACCATCCCTACTATTTGCACTGTAGGCGGAAATCACAGGCGGGACTTACCACCATTCCTACCACGTGCACCGTAAGCGGGACTCTACCACCGTCCCTGCTTACCACCATCCCTACAGTTTATTTTCCTTTCTCTTATTCCTTTTAATCCATTTATTTCAAACATACCCAAAATCATCTCTTACATGAAAACCCAATTTTCATTCACGACACATGAGCATGCATGAAACGATGAAATAAATGCCATGATGCCAAACACAACATAAATACACGCAAGCATAATTCAATTAAATAAACAACACATTATCACATCCAATCGACCCCATACTCCTAGGACTCAGAGTTCGGCACAACTAACCCGACTATAGAAAATTTGTTAATGCAAAAATATATTCAAATCTCACAAAGTTATTTGGAAAATCACTTACAATGATGAAATATAATTTTCGAATGACCAAGGAGGTGTAAGAGGTGGTGGCACAACAACGTAACAGTGTATTTTGGATTATGGTTGTGGGTCTCAAAAGGCCAAATTTTGAATAGGAACAAACTAAGACTTGGGATGGCTAGGAAAGAACTTAAATGTGTTGGTGAAGCAAATGGTGGTGGTGGTTGGCCGCGGGTGGCGGCGTGTGCAGCAGTTGGAGGCCAAAATACCCAAATCGAAAAATGAGCTTGAAGGGCTTCAACGGTGGCAGATCGAAGTGGAGGTTGGGTGGTTTAGGTGGCTGGAGGGCCGATGGTGGTGTGGTCAAGAGATGGTGGCGAACGGTGGCACTAGAATGAAAAAGGGTCGCGGCTTGGATTCCCTCGTGGCAATTAACAGCGGCACGAGAGGGGCTAATATTGGAAGGGGAGGGACGCCGACTGGAGGGGAAGAGAATGGGCTTGGTGGTGTTGGCCACGCCGGCGTGCGGCGGCGCACTGGAGGGGACAAAGAAACGGACAGGCAGCGGCTTGAATTCCCTCGTGGTGGTTAACGGCTGCACGAGAGGGGCTGAGATTGGAAAGGGAGGGACACTAGCCGGAAGGGAAGAGAATGAGCGGGATGGTGTTGGCCACGCCAGCATGCGGCGGCGCACTACAGGAGACGATGAAAAGGACGGGGGAGAGGGGAGGATGGGCTTGTGCGCGGGAGAAGACTAGGGGCGAAACGGAAATTTGGGAATAGAAGCAAGGGCAAAATGGAAAAAATTGTTAGACAAAAATTCTGTTCATCTCAATTCGCACTTATATATATATATATATATATATATATATATATATAATGAGAGCATGCAACAAAAATATGTCTCAAAGGATGATGGTCACGGGAACAATATATATGCAGCTAATTATATCCTCCCTCTAGACTCACGATTTAATCCTTCCTTTTGGTTTTTCTTCTATCCTAGTGTGACTGCATAAATTAAACGAAATTGATGTGCTTCTTTCGTCGACTACAAGAAAAACGAACTTTTGTGATTAATTTATTGCAATCAAAAGACTATTCACAACTAATTTTAGTTGTAAATAATCATTTTACTGGAATTAACTGATGACAAATAAGTAATTTTTTTATAGTGTTCGATGTCGTACATTCATGGATTACAATTCACACACACATATTATATATATAATGGTCATGACGTACGTATATCAAAACAACATGATAATTAGAAGAGAAGCATGGAGTAAATGACGTCCCAAGGGACGATTACTATCCGGCCATTTCCTATATATCATGACCAATAACTTAATTCGCAATATTCCAGTACCATGCGAAGAAAGACGATGACTATGGTGATGGTGATGTGTATATTATAATGAATGAGTTAAAGTGGCAGCAAGTATATATGATTTTAATATTTTATTTATAACAAGTACTCTATATATTTGAAATCTTCAAAATATGAGCTGTAATACATGATATATATATATATATATATATATATATATATATTTATATCGTTAGGTACTGGTTTAGATTTAGAGATAAGATGAGATGGTTTTAAATTTAAGATAAAAGTTAAAAAAAATATTGTTAAAATATTATTTTTTAATATTATTTGAAATTTAAAATTTGAAAAAGTTGAATTAGATTTTTTGTAAAAATTTAATAAAATTGTAATAATAAGAAGAGATGAAATAAAACTCTTTCCGATTCCAAACGAGGCCTAAAAGTATGCAACGAATTAAAGTCGAGCTTTTACTTTACGCGCGGTTTATGCATGATAGATATATAGATCCAGTACCAATCGAGTCCACACACTGATGATCATATATATATATATATATATATATAGATAGATATGCCTTAGAAAGACAAGTGTACGTGGTTTTTGAGCATTGCTATTCATAAGTCCATACACCACACACCATAATTTTTTTATTTTTTTTAAAAAAATTTAAAGTTTTTTTTTATTTTATTATTCTTAAAATAATTGAATTATTCTATTTATAATCCATATATCACACGTTTGGTAAGAGAATAAAATTAAAGAAATTATAAAAATGATGGTATGTGGTGTATGAGACTTAGGAATAGAATTTTTCATTTTACAATTTTTGGCCAACGAGCTAGGGGGCCGAAAATACATTTGATGGATGGGCTTATGAATAATAATGCTCATAAAATCACGAAAAATTCTATTCCTAAGTTTATTTCGGTACTTCGAGTAATTAGCATTTACATGATTCACGTACGTTCTGAAAATATTGATCCTCTTCGACTTCTACCATTGATCCTTTTCAAAGTTCAAACACAAGTTTATTATATATATACAGAATACGCCATCTTCATCGCCTCGTGATGATGAGAGAGAGAGAGAGAGAGAGAGAGAGAGAGAGAGAGTGCTCAATTACTTAATCCCAAGTCTGATCTGAATATTTCCATTCATGCATGTCAAGCCATGTTTGGTTTTGATATGATGGTCCGATTTCAAATTGTTCAATTGTGGGATGAAGGACATATATAGATCTGTGGAAGTTTCTGCTCACGTGAACTTTAATTTAAACAACATAAATATCTAAGATGCTGACGAGTGCTTCTATGATATGCTTGATTACACATGAATGCGCAGACCATGGTCCTGATCTCCTGCCTAACACACCCACACACACTGAATCACGGGTATCAAAATGTAAAACCTGATGAAATATCCGTGAATCTCACTCTTTTCCCCGATCTATACTGAGAATAGAAGATCAAGAATCTGCATATAAATGTTGCCATTGACGATCTCTTTGAGTACAAGATTAATCAGGGACGAGTTCTTTCTTTACGAACAAACTGAGCTGAGGATCGAGTTCTTTGATATTTATTAGAGAAAGAATAATGTCTATAGAAGCACTGGCAATGGCAGGCATCGATTACAGAGAGTGCAGCATCAAGCTTGAAGAGTGGGAAAAGGGTGGCTTTTATCAACAGCCACCACCACCACATCTCTTAGCTGAGCAAACTTTTGGCATTCATGAGGTAGAGAAAGCCCCTGTGGATGCTGATATATCAGTGGCTAATGGAGAATGCGTGAAAGCCCGGATGCGCGAATGGGCTAAAGCTGTTGCTGCAATGAATCAGAATCAGATCGAGAGTACTGTACTGTTACACTTTGAAATGAGAGCTGTATTAGTAGCCAATTTGTACAGCTTATAGGTTTGATAAAATGATCTAGTGTTTGATATTTTTGGAAGAAGTTTACGGTAATACACTGTTTTCTTTTTTACTTGGAGAATAACTCGTATATTAGGTTGGTCAGACTCGGGCTCAAATTTCAAACAGAACAAGCAGCACTCACATAATTGAATAAAGCCAAAAGAAAAATGATCTCTTTTTTTTTTTTTTTTCCCTGACGGAATATTGCAAGAACCTATCAATATATCCAAAAGATTATGTTCGATGCTCTCTGCGAAAGATTACGTGCTTCCCCAAAGGAACTCATGAGTTTAGAGTTTCCATTTTTGGAACTTTTTCTTTCCTTCTTTCATGATTGATTCTGAACAGTCACAGAACCTTCGGTCATAAAATGGAAGTGGGAGAACTTTATTTGTAATTATAATGGCATCATATTCGGCTTAGCAATTCATAGTTTTTAAGATGAGATGAGATAAAAAAATGAAAGTTAAATAATATATTGTTAGAATATATTTTTTTAATATTATTTTTATTTTGAGATTTAAAAAAATTGAATTGTTTATTTTATTTTGTATGAGAATTTGAAAAAATTGTAATGATTAAATGAAATGAGATGAGATGAGAATGGTTATGAAAACAAACAGTCTAAACTAATCAAAAGGGAACAAGGGATGGAAGCACTAATTGGCTGTATTAAGGGACAACTTTCGGATTCTATATATTAAGATAGATTTTATCGGCCTGGTTTGGTTACCAAGATGAGTCTCATCTCAATATAATCATTATAATATTTTTCAAACTCTGACACAAAATATAATAAACAATTCAACATTTTCAAATCACAAAATAAAAATTATATTATAACAATATTTTATTCAACTTTCAATTTTTATCTCATCTCATCTCATTTGTATAACCAAACGAATGTCTCCTATTGGGCTCTCCCAGTCGGGATTTTCATTTTCTTTCTTTTTATGTTGAAAAATGCTAGTATGACTCAAATGTGCTCACTCATATATTTTATTATTTTATTTTTTCTTAATAGTTAAGAAAGTGATTATTAGTGAATTTGTATTTTTTATTTATTTATTTTTTAATGATAAAGGATCTTTAAAAAATGCTTAAAAGAAAATGAAAAATGAAAAGAAAAATTATTTATATCAGTCTACTATTTACATCAGCCTTAACACACTCGGTGTATTAAGTTAAAAAAAAAAATTAAAACCATGATGTGTGGAGAGTGTAAACTGATGTATAGCGAAATGAAAAATACCATTTGCATGTGGGTAATGTATACTTGGCCCTAGAATTGTCCTTCTATGTTTTCTGTTTGTCAGTGTGGCCTTGTGGGTGTCGTGTAGGATTTGCAGTTGCTTCGTGCCCACGATCTATGGATTCGAAAAAAGAGTAAAAAAAAGTTGGTTCCCTCCTTGCAATGCATCTCAACCTACCTATTGAAACCCACTAACCACATATCACATGTATTCATATGTATATGCGTCTTTCGAATCCAAAAAAAAGTGTTATCTAAAAAAGTACCTAAACGAATTACATGCCTATGTGCCATTAACCGTGCATGATTAGACATCCATTTCATATCAAACACACCATTATTATTGTATTTGCTTGAGTCCATACCTATAAAAGTGAAGGAGCTCAGAGAGAGAGTCAAGTGAAGTCGTTGAGGTCACGGGAAAAGAGAAGGGTTATCAACTCTGTACATGTGATCTGTGACCTCTGTTTCCATAGAGGTTTTTGGTATTTTACAGTTCACACCTGAGACCTCAGTCTTCAAGAGGAAGGTTCAGATCACATATACTGATCAATGCTGGTTTTGATTGAAATCAAAGGAATACAACACACAAATTACGATTAGTGTCGGGGTGAAGCTATGTCAATAAAAGATCAAGCTAGCAATGGCAGGCAACTGTATTCAACTGCACCACCGAGCTCGAAGAGAGGGATCGTTAAGATGCGGAGAACACAGTACAATACCATTCGGGCCATGGCGAAACCAAGCAGTGAGTGAGACAAACGGAAAGTCTATAGTGAAACAATCGCAGGTGAAGGGAAATATAACTATTTCATTCAATGCACTGTCATATTTCTAGTGGACACAACTTAAATCAGAATTGTAGCAACGCATTCAGATACCCAACATGGAGAGAGTTTTCATATTATGAAAGGCAAAGTAGTGTATATAATACTTCATCAGATCAAATTAACACAAGAAAATTACAAAATACATATAAACACAAGAAGAAGAAGAAGAAGAAGAAGAAGAAGAAGAAGAAGAAGAAAGAGGGAGCTTAAACCAGGCCCAGCAACATATCGAGTTCAAATTTCAAGGCCATGAATTTTTTCAATTGGGTATAAAAATTAGGCATGTCAAATAAATCACTGAGCTAACAAACCAAAAAGGATCGTACATGCCTATAATCTAAACAAGGATTAATGGGTGCAGAGTTATTCGATACCTCATCTTCCACCAGACAATTCAATAGCATCTTGGTTATAAACAGAATCTTCTCCCCAGTCAAATCTTCTTTGTAGTCTCTCATACTCTTGCCTACGACTAACCTCAATATGCTGCCATTCTTCCCACCTCTCAGCTAGCCCCTCACCTTCCAGCATCCGTACCACCTCTGACATTGCAGGGCGGTCCTCTGGTGATGACTGGGTACAAAGCAATGCAACTTTAATCATCATTTCCACCTCTTGAATGTCGTAATTTTTACTTAGGTTGGGATCTACAATAGCATCAAGTTTCTTCTCCCTTTCCAGCTTCTTGACCTTCACAAGGAGAGAAATACAAATTTCATTAATTAGCGGAAGTAATTCATCCAAAGTAAAAGGGATGAGCCACAACTAAATATGTATGCTCATCTGGAGCCTTATCAAAAGTGGGTAATACTCCAAAGTAGAAATCACAAATTGACGGTAAGCAAGTGAACTCCCAGCTTGAGTAAGCTGCAATTCTCCCAATACAACTAAGGAATTGTGGAAATATTAAATGTTATAAATAAAAAGGAAGCATTTCATCTTTATAATCTTTGTTATGTATATTATTTTAAGGAGAACACCAACGTAATTGTAAAGTACATTCACAATTAAGTATAATGCTACATACAATCATGGAGTGCGCAAGCACCGTGCAGTCGCTTTAAAAAAAAGTGAGGTCCACTATTAAAAAATTAATTTTTTTTCCATGTGGGTCCCGTATTTATTCATTTTTTTCAAAATGATTGCACGGCACTTGCACACTCATGACTGCAATTATCATTTCTCATTAAGTAAACTAGCAACAAACCCACACACCAATAAAACTATTTAATGAAAGGTAACATATATTTACTTATAATATATGAAAAGAGAGAGAAAGGTGTAGATGCAACCCTTTTGTAGATGTTCCTCAGATTTCACAAATAGATAGCTTCCTCTTCCAATTATCAAAATGGAGAAAGCAAGGAAAAAAGGAAGTAGCTGGTACAGAGAAATTGAGTCCAGAACTTTAAACTTCAAAAAGTTATTAGTTGAGTTCAAGATTGAACTTGGTCAAAATATCAAATATAAACTAATTTACATAAAATTCTCTACATGTTCGGTAATTAAATATAAAGAAAGTTGTGCAAAGCAATCTCTAAGTAGATATAAAAACAGTTCATGCTTAAACGAAAAAAATAATCGTCCAGCTAATGGTCCTCACAATCCTCTCATGCATTTTAGACTTCTTAGACAAATAAGGATGTAGACCTTTAAGCTTCCAAAACTTGTGAGATGAGAGATGATGGCGCACCTCATAAGAGCAAAGTTTCAATCTTTCAAAATTAAATATTACATTGGATGGGATGTTTCTAACCACAAATTAAATGTTGATGCATAGAAGTTTAAGCACAGAGATATAGAAGATCGAGAATCCTTAATGGCAAGTGAGGGCACAAATAATTGTGCAGGTCTCTTTCAGAAAGCAGGTTATAATGCATAAATCAGTCAAGAAAAATAACATTGATGTGTTTGCTCCAGCTGTATAAAGATTATGCAGCACGAAATACTTATAACATAATTAAAATCAGCCACGTGTGCAATAATATGATACGAGTGTAAGAGATATGCACACAATACCAAGAAATTATCATAACGAGGTTATCTTACATGGTCAAGCAATAAAACATCATCTTCTTCCTCCAAGCGCGAAAAGTCAATTGCCCTTTGACCTGTCACAAGCTCTAAAAGCATGATTCCGTAACCAAAAACATCAGTTCTTTCTGAAGACTTCCCAGTCGACAAGTATTCAGGTGCTATGTGGCCCATTGTCCCACGAACTTGAGTAGTCACATTAGTTTTTCTAACATCAACCAATTTTGCAAGGCCAAAATCACCAACAACTGCTTCAAAATCTTCATCAAGTAACACATTTGCAGCCTTAACATCCCGGTGAATAATTTTAGGATTGCAATGTTCATGAAGGTACTCTAGACCACGAGCTGTCCCTAAAGCAACTCGTTTTCTTGTAGGCCAATCCAAAACAGGCCCCCCAGGTTTAACTTCTGCATCAATGCTAAAAGTCAGTATGATATCATCAGAAAGGCACAGCTTGGTGGGTAATCATACTATGGACAATGCAAGTATAGAGAACCCTATTCCCCTCTTTCCCAACGTAAATATCTTTCCATTTTCATTCCACTACGTGTACATGAAAAGAAAAGTAATTTCCATTGCAGCACCACCTAACAAGTCAACCCTTCAATACAAGAGCCCAGTGAGCACTCGGGGGGGCGCCTTAGTCCTGTAATTTAGGGACACTTCTAAGCAGAATATTTCACCAATAATATAAATCAAAGAGTTTTAAAAGGAATTAGTCATTGCCAATCTAATCAATACTTCTTGTTTTTTTAATTTTTTTATAAGTAAACGATTGTATTAATAAGAATAGGCATAACTCAAATACACAAGATGGTATACAAGAGGTAACACCTATCTAGAAAGAAACAAAGGATACAAGAAAGTCATGAACATCGAGGCCATTAAAATCTACAGCTATGGTCCATAGAAATAATAGAGTTCTAATAAAAAGCGATCTAAGTTCCACTATTGTGCGCTCCTTGTCTTCGAAAGTTCAATCATTTCTCTCTTGCCACAAGCACCATAGAATACAGATAGGAACCATCCTCCACACGGCTTTGATTTGTGGAATATCTCCTAGATTTGTCCAACTGGCCAACAATTTTGCCATTGAGGCGAGCATAACCCAAGCTAAGTCTAATCTGCAAAAAACTTCATCCCATAACACTCTAGCAAGCTCACAATGCAGTAAGAGATGATCTACAGTCTCGCCAATTTTCTTACACATGCAGCACCAATCTACTATCATCACCCTGCGTTTCCGTAAGTTATCCATCGTCAAAACCTTATCCAGAGAAGTTGTTCGAGCAAAAAATGCCGCTTTAGGAGGTGCCTTTTTTTGCCAAATTCTTCTCCATGAAAACTGAATGTTCTACGACTATGTGAGACACTTATAGAAAAAGCGAACCGAGAATGTGCCTTTACGTACGGGTACCCACCACAGCAAGTCAACACGTTGAGAACTCGAAGTCATGGAATACAAGAGACTAAAAAATTCCTCAAAGCTGCCAACTTCTCAATCTTGGGTCGCTCTGTTGAAGTAATGTTCCGTTGGCTTGATCCCCAGATATCACCATAAGATCAGCCACTGAAGCTTCTTTCTCACTTGCAACACGGAAAACTGAAGGGAATGATTCCTTTAGGGCATTATTCCCACACCAAAGGTCGCTCAAGAATTTTATTCTAGAGCCATCTCCCAGCACAAGTCTAGTGTGATGAGTAAAAACCCCCCACCCTCATCTAATGTGCTTCCAGACTCCTACCCCATAAGCTCTACTTACCTCTCTAGTGCACCAAACCACCCCCCCCCAAAACACATCCATATTTGCAGTCAATCACCAACTTCCATAAGACTTCCAATTCCATATTATATTGCCACAACCATTTTTCAAATAAGGCCCGATTGAAAATCCTTCTGATTTCCAAACCACCAAATGAGATTGGAGAACATACCTTATCCCAACTGACTAGATGGAATTTGAATTCATCCCCCATGCCATTCCATAGGAAATCACGATGAAGTTTCTCAATCCGGGTTGCCACACTTACTAGAATTGGGAATAGAGATAGGAATTACGTTGGTAAATTAGACAAGGTACTCTTGATTAAGGTGATCCTATCACCTTTCGATAAGTACAGTCTCTTCCAACCAACCAATCTACATTCTATCTTCTCGATCATTGTATCCTAGATTGATTTAACCCTTGATGCAACCCCCAACAGAAGACCAAGGTAATTCATAGGAAGAGAGGAGACCTTACATCCAAGAGTGTTAGCGAAGTACTGGATGTTACGAACATTGCCAACTAGCACCAACTCTGATTTGTCAAAATTCACTTTCAAATCTGCCACTTCAAAAAAGGGTAGCAATGCCCTCAGTGCCCGAATTTGGTTTTGGTCTGCCTCACAAATTATTAGTATATCATATACAAACAACAATTGAGAAATGTTAAGAATACCCATATTGGGGTCACCAACCGAGAATTCAGTCACGGAACCATTAATAACCAAAGCCACGATCATTCTGCTTAAGCGCCTCCATAGTAATAACGAAGAGGAGTGGGGACAACGAATCTCCTTGTCTTAGGCCTTAGAAGTTGTTGAAGAAACCCACTGGGCTAACATTCACCAAAACTGAAAATTTCGCCATTGATATACACCATTTGATCCACGAACACTATCTCTCCCCAAAATCACACCTCCCAAGTAGGTAAAGTCAAAAGTCCCAATTAGCATGGTCATATGCCTTCTCCATATCCAACTTGCATAGGATACCTGTATTGACAGATTTTAGTCTACTATCTAAGCATTCATTGGTGATGAGAACCGAGTCCAAAATTTGCCAGCCCCTTACAAATGCATTTTGGGGTCCTCCCCTAGGCAATTTGCAAGCACCCTAGAAATGATCTTAAATACCCCATTCACAAGAGTAATGGACCGAAAATCCTTAACCTCTGATACCCCGATCTTCTTAGGAATCAGTGCAATAAGAGTGGCATTAAGGCTTTTCTCAAATTTTCCAATCGAGAACAGTTCTTGGAACACCTTCATTAGATCCTCCTTCACCACATCCCAACATGGTTGGAAGAATCCCATAGAAAAACCGTCTAGACCTAGTGTGTTGTCTTTTACCATTTTCCTCACCACTCCATGAACCTCTAACTCCTCGAAAGGCCTCTCCAACCAAGAGACATTATGTGGCTCACTTGACTCAAAACCTAGTCCATCCAGCTTTGGCCGCCACCCCTCTTGCTTGGTAAGCAAATGTTCAAAAAACTAACTCAAAGCTCTTGATTTTTGGTGCCAAGAAATTTTCTCTAATAACATAACCCTCTCTAATTCTGATACCAGCTCTACCTTCCAAGATAACTATTTTGAGAGAAGAACCCGGCCATCCTGTTTCCTCTCTAACTCCTGTAGCTCCTCCAACGTGGATTTCTTCTGTTCACCTATGTCACCAAAAGAGAGAAAGTTCCAAAGCTTTAAATCATTTTTTAAAACTTTCAATTTACCTGCAAAGATAAAGCTAGGGGTGCCATGAATCTAGTATGAGGATTACCATTGCCTGACCCTATCCACAAAACTTTCAGTTTTTGGCCGCATATTTTTTAACTTAAAGTAACGACGCCCTTCTTGGATACCACCACAATCCGACAATATAGGAAAATGATCCGAACAAGGACGAGGCAGCCTCTTTTGACATACGTCTGTATAATGAATTTCCCATTCCGATGAGACTAAAAATCTATCCAATCTAGACCATGTCTGATTATTGGACCACGTGAATGTTCCCCCCATGAGAGGAATGTCCACCAAACTCAAGTCGAAAATACACTCCGAGAATTCTAATATTGCTGGATGCAACCTGTTTTCTCCTGAACGTTCGCTTGGAAATCTTGTAGCATTAAAATCCCCACCTATGCACCATGGAAGGTCCCACCAGCTATGAACTTCAACTAATTCTTCCCATAAAAACCTTCTGGTGCTGTCCAAATCCGGCCCGTAAATACCAGCAAAAGCCCACAAGAAGTTATCTTCCACACTCCTAAAGCAACATGCCATTGTGAACTCCCCTATGAATTCCTCTATTTTCTCCACCACCCTTCTATCCCATATCACTAGAACACCTCCTAAAGCCACATCCGATGCTAGATAAGCCCAATCCACATACGAACAGCTCCAGATACTTTGAACAATTCTTCTTGTAATAGATTTCAACTTAGTTTCCTGTAAACATACTATATCCACCTTCCGCTCACGAAGCAAATTTTTTATACTAAGATGCTTATTGGCCTCGTTGAGCCATCAGACATTCCAAAAAATAATTTTGGACTTCATAAAGAAGAAGCTAGCCCCTTCCCTTTGGATCTTTCTCGACTAGAACTGCCCTCACAATTAAGAAACCACGTTAGTCTCTTTAGCTCCCTCTATTTTTTGGACCTAGATTTTTTGACCTAATTATGACCCACTTCAATGGCAGTGAGCAAAGCCATAAATTGTTCCTAAAATCCCCCACACTCCATCCCCACACAATATTGAATTTCCTTCACCTTGTGTAGAACCCAATCAGAAAAACTAGACTGGGTTGGTAACAAACAGTTAAGTGGTATGGGCTCCCCATCTCTAGTAGCCCACTGCAAGCCCATCGGTGTCCCCATTTCCTCCTCCACGAAGATATTCCCACATTCCCATTCAGAGAGGCCCTGCATCGAGACAAGCGTATGTGAAGGTTCAACAACTCCCTCATCGCTTCCAGGGAGGGAAAACTCGTCGGAGTAAGCATCTCGCCCCTCCAATGTCTGTTGTAGAGCCTCCATCAGAAGAGTTACTTCATCCCTGCTACTTGTCGGCGTTTTCTAGCTAAGATATGATGGAGATCCAGCGCTCGGTGGTAAGGAGACTTCCAGATCTCTTTCGGAGCTTGCAGTCGACGGCTCCTCCACCGTCGCCGTCACCCTCTGGGCCACTGTTGAGTGTTCCTCGGCCTTTCGCGACAAGGTTGGAGCCTTTTCCAGCGAGGGTTCTAGACTCCCGCCGGTGGAAGGCCATGGACCACTTCCTTCTCTAATTCTCCATACAGGCTGGGTCCCAATTTCCTTTCTTCCGTTTTTTAATTCTTTATTTCTCATAACCTATAGATCAACTTAAACTAAGGATTCTCTCTTTTAAGTCACTCATGTAGAAGCATGTACTTCAACTTCAGGCATTTTAACAGCCTCAGTGATATTTTCCTGTGCTAAGTCCACCAACAAAAACAAGCCAGAACATAGTTTTAGATATTCTGTGTGGTGACTGTGTATACAACTGCAAATGTAGTATCCAACAGGTCCTATGTGGGTGTGTACATGCATTGATGCTTGTGCATTAAATAATCAACAGGTCCTATTTACATACATGACTTAAAGAACTGATACCTCGAAGACAAGAGGCAACACTCAAATTCTGCATAAAGGGATAGACTAGAAGGCGTTCTCTATTAGTTGTGCAAAATCCAATCAGCCGTAAAAGATTCCTATGAACAGCAACACTTATCATCTCAACTTCCCGTTGGAAAGCTTGATCTCCCCCAGGACTCTCATAGTCGGTTAACCGTTTCACCGCCACTTTTGTGTTATCAGCAAGCACCCCTTTATAAACTTTTCCGAAACCTCCCTGTCCTAAAACATTTTTATCACTGAAGTTGTCTGTAGCGAGCTGTAATTCCCTCCATGAAAATCTTTTTAATTGACCAAATGCAATTCTTCGATCAACTTCACCTGGGCAGTGAGTGCACAAGTCAAAATATTAGATCAAAACTTTCATAGGCAGATTCCTATGTTAAGTTTTACATCAAATACCAATTCTATCAATTTGAGAATAAGTACCCAAGGACTATGAAAAACAAAAGCATGCCACAGAACAAAACACGTTGATGAAAAAATAAACAGAGGAACTCGATGGAAAAAAAGGCGAAAACAAGTATCTCTATAATTTAGTTTTCCAAATCCAAGTTTCATAGCTGATCAATTTTGTGTGCGTGTTGATGTAAAATAAGCTTTTCATTAGTTTCAGTAGTTTATCACAAAAAGGGACGAAAACAAAAATGGTCAAAAAATTAATTTAACCATAGAACAGGTTAATTATATACATATATCATTACTTACAAAAAAAAATTATATACATATATCATAGATGTTACATGACATTGGTATAGAATACCGTTGTTCAATATTCTATACCAATCTAATCCAGCCTACAACATTCAAAAAGGATTGTAGACTTCGAACTGGATTTCAAAAAGGTTATCCCAAAGATAAATTATGTGATGTCTGCCTCCATACCCATGTTTTTCACAAACATAAGCAACAATAAACACAATGTGCTTCACCACAGCATGTAATTTCAATATCCATAAAAACAATATTGTACAAAGAGAAATCAGTAAATTAGGTTGTACAAATAATTCTGTTTCATGCAATCTTTTTTCATTCAACTTAAATCAATGTTGATCCAGTTTTTAGTACAGTAAAAAATTCGTTTTTCTAAAGGTAAAATAAAGTAAAAAAAAAATCATTTTTTTATTGGCACTAGGTATCCGAAGACAAAGTCTTGACTAATCCCAAGGGTGCACAAGCCCTTGGCAATGAATTTCCCGCAAGTGCACCTCCGGAATTCAAGGGCAAATTCCCTGTCCGATGGCCCACAAAATTGTTTGCACCCAAGAGAATTTGAAATATCATTAAAAAAAAATGATCATCCTAGTTGAAAGATACTTTCTATTAGAAAAAAATGAAATATCATTAAACCAATTTAAAAACTTGGCTAATTTCAAGTGAGTTCTTAAGAATTCTGCACTGATTTTAAATTTAATAGAAGGCTGGACCTAATGGCTTCACATTGAAGATGTCACCTAAAAATCTTAACATTATTGTAAGTTGAGGACCATAATATCGTCTATTATTTATATTAATCCTGGGTAAAACGGGACAAAAACAATCACCATTAACAATTTAATTTAAAAAATCATCACAGGCCACTTAATCAGTTCAATGGGTAAAGGGGACAACAAACCTGCAACATCCACAAAAACTTCGCGCTTGTAGTCTTTGTGTCTACCCTTACACAAAATAAACAGAACAACACCAAGAAGAAGAATAACAGCAAATCCTCCAACAATTCCAAGTATGACTCCAATATTTGGCTTATTTGAACCACCTGTCAATAGGGAAAATCTTGGCACTAAGCTAGTAAAACAAAAGATTATCTGCACCATTGTACTTCAGAAAACTTTCTCAACATTATGAATCAGATCCAACAACCTGAATCTCCATTTTCAGATGCACATGAAAGAGAGGCGTTTATACCACAATTCAAATTGTTTCCTGTAAAGCTGAAACAAGCAAGAACCAGGTGTGTCATTAAGAGTAAATATGAATCATAACAATATTAATGTCATGATAATAATGATAATAATGATAATGATAATAATAACAATGATGATATATATACCATAATTTAAAAACAAATGTATTATCTGATTCCACATATACTGTGCATATCAATCAGACCCAGGAAGAGGAAAAACATTCGGAGTACCCAAGTACAAAATACCTTCAGCTTTTACAGCCATGGACAGACTAGATCAAACTGCCCTTTATTGTGCAATTCCAACTCTAACTCAAACATTCAATGACCCAAACTCATTCCTATTCTGTGAACTTCACAATGGACAGCAAGGTGAACAGATTTGAGATCGTGGTGGCTCATCTCTCTCTCCCCCATGGAAATTGCAGCTTCTCAATAGCACAATGAAAATTTATGCATACTTGACACTGATGCCATTGAGGAGATTGGATAATTTCTGTTTTTTCTTGGGTTCCTTTCTTAATTAACAAAATTTCTTACCATTGACCATGGAGCGATTAATTTCATTAAGAACATTAAATTATGGAACGAAGATTGTGAAAGAGCAGAGTCTAACTTCATTGGTGTCTTGTAATGGATATAGAAAGAATTCTTCACTTGGGTTCATTGATGCATGTCATCCCCATTTGGGATTGATAATATAAAGAGTAATGCTACATACAGTCGTGGAGTGTACAAGCGCTGCGCAATTGTTTTGAAAAAGAGTGGGGTCCACTAATAAAAAATTAATTTTTTCATGTGGGTCCCGTATTTGCTCACTTTTTTCAAAAGGATTGTGCGACGCTTACGCACTCCACGACTGCAAATATCATTTCTCTAATATAAATAATAGTAAATCAAGTCAGATGAGATTTTCCACAGATGAACCTGAGAGGATCCATCCTAGAAATCTTCTTCGACAGTACTTTAGATATACATAAGCAAAACAATTAATGTTGTTCATACTTGTACTTTGAAAGATGGAATAAATGCTCAGGAATCTGACCACTGAGATAATTTGAATCAAGCTGACTGCAAAAAGAGTTTCAACTGTGTCATCAAGTGATGAAAACCTCAGAGACAAATTAAACTTTAGAGTATAAACTAAACACGTAACAATTTGAATTTATCATCATTTCCACATTGTGCAAGATATCACATACAGAGTGATTAATTTTGGAAGACTTGAAAGTGACGCAGGAATAGTCCCATTGAGCTTGTTTTGACCCAAAGTCCTGCATTCACAATCAAAACAACATAATGTTAGGTAAATATTATCAAAGATGCATACACACATCTTGAAAACTGACAGTGCAGGAATCACTTACAAGAACTGAAGCGCTTTAAGATTTCCAAGAGAAGATGGTATTTCACCAATTAAATTATTATTTGTCAAATCCAAACTTTCCAAACTGATAAGATTTCCAAACTCTTTGGGTATCTCACCAGTTATGTGATTTCCTGGCAACTGACTGCATGATGAATAAAACAGAGACACATTATGGTAGCACTTAAAAGCATATTGCTTACATATATGTCAATGGATGGAGAATATTATTACCATAAAGCTCTAAATGAGATCTCCAGCATGCAAGAATTCGAACAGCCATGTTTCCAATTCAAGGCCATGACCATTGAAAAATGTTGTCAACAAAGATGATGTCATTATGGCAACAACGTCTACCACTTTTATGCACAATTCTATAGAATTGAAACTCTATAGCTGCTGGCATGACAAAAATTTCATGCCAAGTGTAATGGTTATTTTCTCTCTTAAAACCTCTTTTAAGGTATTAGTGCATATCTTTTTTACATATATAAGTAAGGTATTAGAGAATATCTAAAACATCTACTGAGCAAGCTGCAGGATGGCATATCTTAAGCACCCACTTTTGACACAAACTAGAGAATGATTGGCCAAAACATATTTGTAAACTTGCAAAAGCAAAAAATAAAATAAAATAAAACCGTCAACTCCATCAATTTTCATTTAAAGTTCCAAGAAAGAGAAAGACGGCACCCTAATGCTTTGATTTAATATCTAGATTACCTGAATTCATAAATCATTTTGCCTTTAGCCAAATCATCTCAATTTATCAGATTAATGGTTTGGTTTTCCAATCCAGTACAATCGTGCAATGCCAAGTTCCTATTTTTTCATTCTTTATATTAATGTCTTATTTTTTACCTTTTTGGAATTCTAAGTTTTAGCCTACAAGAATAATGAAAAAAACAACATTATTGCTGCCTTTTTTGCTATTCTTGTTGAATATATAAAAAATATTATTTAAAAATTAAGATTGAGTGGCATACAGTAGCCATTAATAGTGTGGTTAAAGAATTTTACATGGGATGTTTTGCTTATTTTCTCAATTCTTTGCTTTATAGCCTCTTTTTTTTTTATCTCAAATCCCAGTTTTATAGAATCAACACTGGCAGCACTAATGTTTTTCATACTTACAGAGACAAGAGAGATTTTAAAGTTCCTACTTTTGGGGACAAGGTTCCAGTAAATCCCATTGCTAACAATGTTCTGCAAAGAAACAATACATATAAGCATGGGCCAGAGAAAAGTTGGAAAAATATGCAAGAAGAGAATATAACCATTTGCAAATCAAGGAAGTTATGATTTGTTGGCAACAATATCACCAAGAGTAATATGATTAATAAAAGGAGGGCTACATTAAATTGTATCTTACACGTGCTGAACAATATTATTGGCATCACACCGAACATTGGCCCAAGTGCAAGGGTTAACTTGATCGGCGTTCCAATTAACGAGCTGATCATTTGAAGCATTCAATGAAGTCTTCAATGCAATCAGGGCATCACCTGAAATAGAACACAGGAATACTCACCACCTAATCAAGCTAATACGTTAACATGCAACACTTCAGAAAAACATAAAATATCAAATAAAGGAAAAAAAAAAAAAGGATATCCTCATTAAGTCCCACTAACCCTTGCAATCTTCTTTTCTAGAACTGAACTTCACCACGAAAAAGAGAAAAAGGATTTTTTTTTTTTTTTGGTCGGGGGATGGGACGAAAGTGGAGAATCTGTCACATTAGAGTTAAAAACAGCATGCTGTGTATGTGTCATAATCAGTCATTTTAGTTTATGTTTTACATAAAGAAAATAGTCATTATTTTATCGGCATTTAAAAAAGGCATACTTGATCACGTTCCAAATAAGATAAGTAGCATGCCAAGGATCAATAATGCATATCGTATCTTCACTATTCTTCAGCTTTAATTGCCAGTGGTTTATGTTTGGAACAGAGAATAGGTACCCTCATTACACCCCACTAAGCCTCAGAATTGTATTTGAAGAATTGCACACGGATAGGAAATTGAATGATGCATTTTTTTCTTATAAGTAAAAATTGAATGATGCATAACATGCCTTCACTAGTCTTGAGCTTTAATTGCCAATGGTTGAGGTTTCAAAAGGATAGCAGATACTCTCAGTACACCCCCCCCCAACCCTCAGAATCATCTTTCTCGAATTTCAGATGGACAGGAAGAGAAAAAGGATTTTTTTTTTATTTTTTTTTTTTATTTATTTTTTTTTTTGGGGGGGGGGGGGGGGGGGGGGGATGGTTAAAATTGCATCAGATCTAAAAGACATGCTCAATCAGGTTCGTAACAAATCAAAAAACAATCCAATAAATGCTACAAATCCTGCCTTCACTAATCTTCAGCTTTGACTGCCAATGATTTTAGGTTGCACCATAGAATAAATCATGATCTTACTCATCAATAACAGGATTCAAAACAAAGTTGAAAGGTTTCTAACTGTACAAAAACTTCCTGGCATATCAGGCTAGTAACACGTGTAATCTGATTGACTGTGAACTTTCACCTAAGATTGATGTAGAGTACTTCTCAGTCACTCTAGTTCAATAACTGTTTCCTATATCAAAGTGCACTTGCTGCAAGAATACTATAATTATCCATATATGAGTCAACCTTTCCATTAACTTCTTAAAGAAAAAGAATAACTCAGCTTCTCAACCTAAAAAGATCTAATATTTTGTTATTTGTTTTATATTTGTAACAAGCCCAGAACTAGAAAGCAATTCAATGGCAAATGTATGAGAGACAGAAAGAGATACAAACCATCAGTTTACATTTGTTTTCTATTTCAATAAGTTCATTAAAATAGATGAAAGGATGGCTAGCCATGTACAAAAAGTGTACAACACTGATTCTAATTGTGTTGGACTTGCAATTCAACACCTTTGTTGAGATCTACAGCATTAGACCGTTTAACTTAGCTCTTTTCCATCATTACATAGCTACGGTTTAAACTGAAAACAGTAGATAAACTTGGCACACATGTACAGCATAGATAAATAAATATACTAATACGGCCGGGCAGGTCACATTACCATACCTTGAGAATCAGGCAGTGCAAAAGACTGCAAGCAAGCCAATATCAAAACAGTGAAAAAAAACTCCATTTTCAATGACATCAATTCCTTTTACCCACCCAGTGAGATGCTATCATCAATGAACACGTGAATGAGAGCCATCGCTGCAAAGACATCCCATCATTGAATTGTAAACTTTTAGATTCAAGATAAACCCCGTGCGTAATATATCCTAAGTTAAGGCAGACTACAGCAATTGATATTTTTCGCAAGGAGAAAATCAAAAGAAACTTGCATGCTTATGCTTGTCAGGGCCAATAGGATGTGTCTCTCTACGACTCTATGTGTCAGTGTGAAAGTAGTCTTCTGCTGGTTTGTAACAGCAGAAGAATTATACCACAATCCTGAACACGCATTGATGATGAAGTAAACTGACAGACTGAAAGTTAAAGGGGGATATATATCCCATCCCGGTACCCTCTTGTCATTCATCCAATCTCCTTGTGAGTCTTAAAGTGTCAAGGTTTTAGATATACATATGCGACAATGCAATAAAAGCTAACTTCTTGAGCTAAGACACCATACCAAGTGTGACCTCAACCGTAACTCCAATCTTCCATTTTGAATTACAATCAGCGAGAGTTCTGTAGCATAAGTCACCATAAGGGAAAGCTATTTCGTCAAAATTTAACATGGAAAGAACTTTACACAGAATATTCCGCTTTATATATGGTTTCCACTTTCAACTAAATAGTTAATAGGCTTTTGACGTTGACTTGATTAACCCCTCCATCCCCAAAAATACTCAAAACGGGCCCTCAAATTATTAGTACTTCCTGTCTAAGCAAAGAAAAATATACAAAAGCAGAGAAGGATAAGAAACAATTAGCAGTGTTTAAATCAATCTGGCCATGATCTTTCAATCCCACAAAATCTTCAATACCATTTAATTAAGACTGCAAAGGAAAAAAAAAAATCAAACTAGCTCAAATCAAGTCGATAAACGAAAACCTAAAAAAAATCAGTGAAGATGAAAGAAATTAAGTCAAACTAGAGTACTTAATCGCCTCATTTACAACGACTATTTGGTTATCCACTAATCTTTCCTGAGATCTTCATTTATATTTCCTACAGTTTCTTCACAACTAAAGCGTATAGAAACGTCAAAGTAAAAAGGAAAAGGAAAATTGAATAACGGAGAGTCAAAATAGGTGAACGTCAAAGAAGATAAAAGAATATGAGAAATTAACAATAAAACGTCAAAGAAGAAGAAGAAACACCTGTTGAGAGGAATCAAATAGGTGAACGTAAAGAACTGAATCAAACTTTCTGATCTTTTTCCTTTGGTTAGGATTACTATTTGAAGTAAGCTTAGCTGGATGAGATGAGCTGCTCCGAGAGAGAAGCCTTTTGGAGTTAACAGCGAATCCTGAAGAGAAGGTTGTTGGGTCTTTGATTTTTGAGGACCTTAGAATATATATATATAATGAATAAAAAATGTATTTGTGGGAGAAGTTTGACTCGCTGTAAATGTAAACTACAGAGTCCGTAGATAAAAGTTGTCACTGGGTTACTGGAGGGTCCACTCTGTCACTCTCTGCTCTCTTCCACCACAGACATTCATTGATTAGTGTTTCCTCATTTTCTCGCGCATGTTTTGTGAGAAAGTGAAAGAAAGCGCTTCTCGCTTCTTTCATGTTTTTCCTAGATTCAGGCTTCGTTCGGAGTGAGCACATCTCAATTCATTTTAATTTATTATTATAATTTTTTAAATTTTAATATAAAATATAATAAATAATTTAACTTTTTCAAATCTCAAAATAATAATATTCTAATAATATTTTATCATCATCTCAACTCTTCCCGTAGTGAGAATATTTACTGTATGGGGACGTAATTGGTGTGATTCGGTCCGAGTTTAGACATTTTTTCTCATTAAATTGGTATATATCTGTTTTAAAAATATTTTAAAAATCAATATTGGATCGGTTTCTCATTGAAACTGAACTTTCCCTTTTTTCAATTTTGGTCTTGTCCGGTCTGATTTTACGGATTATCTATATTAGCAATAATATAATATTTACATATGCTAAAATATTATTCTATTGATATTATAGTATAATTATATTATTTTATAAAAATTAACATATACTAATATATTATTGAATTTAACTATAGTATGTATAAGTTCTAGACTTTTTATATAAATATATATGGTCAAATATATAAAAAGAATATATAAAAAGAATATATATTATAATTTATTATGCCAAAAATATATGTATTCTTGATATAATATTCATATCAAAAGTAAGTTTATATTTACAACTTAATATTAATGCTCATGTTTAAGATTAAATTTTCATGGTATATTAATTTTATGTTATAAAATTAAAATTTATATGTTATATCAAATGTTATATTAATTTTATGTTATAATATTAATAGACATGAATAATAAGATTAAATTTTTATTTTATATTAATTAAAAATTTAACATATAATATATATATAATATAATAGAAAAAACTTATAGATAATATAAAATATATATATAAAAGAAATATTTTATATATAATATAAAACATAATATATATATATATATATAAATGTTCAATTCAAACCGATTTTCAAAATGTAAAAATCGATATCAGACCAATTTCTGACCATTTTTTGTTTTTTAGAAATCGAAACTAGAACAGACCGGTTACGAAAGTCTGATCGATTTTTCAGTTTATTTTTACAACCCTACTACTGATCGCTCAACGCGAGAACATGTTTGTAGACCGAATTTTTTTCCTTCTTTATTTTTGTTAAACTGGTGATGATTTTATTATTTTATTTAAAAAATAATAATTAACAATATCATCTCATAAGATGAGTGAGTGGAATGTAGAAATTTTGTTCTAAAGGGAGAGCCCACCTCCTTCTCTCTTCAAACGGGGCCTGCCCTTGGTTTGGTGGGGCTGCCTCCCTACCTTCCATTGGTTGTTGAGATGTGGCATGTGACATAACCATATCAACGTTATGGTTAATTATTAAAACGTTAACATATACATAAGAAAAAATTACAACTTGTTATTGTCTGAGGTCAAACTTTCAACAACCAAGCACCTTCGTTAATTCCAAACCGTTAAATTAAGTTAATTAAAAAGGCCCACCTTTTATTATATAAGTGTCCCCAATGTTTCTTTCCTAATGAGAAAAAATAAATCTCGAAAGCATTTACAAGTTTTTAAATATATATATATATATATATATATATATATAAAGGACCCCTCATTACATCAATAGTTTTTATTTTACTTTTTGTTATACATCAGCTACTATTCATCTTTACGCCCTACACTTTAACTTTTTTTTTTTTTTCATAAGATGTGACGTAGTAGATAGTCACTGAGAAGATTAATTATTTTACTTTTTTTACTTGGAGAGTTGGCATAGTTGTTGATCCGTGGTTGTTTTCATTGGATGCTCATACATATAAAATAGATCTTATATATGTGGAGTATGATATATATTTAACAAATGACTTAATCAAATGAAAGCAACATCGTACGTTGTCTTGTGGATCTAATTTATAAAGATGTCACTATAAAGCATCTACAAATTTAGCACATTATATTCTCCCTTGGTTCTATGTAACTCTATTTATATATATATATATATATATATATATATTGATTTTAATATTTCTAATCTTACCCTAGTTTCAATACTTGTGAGTCATTACTTTCATCCACTTTTTACTACAACTTTTATCAATGGGTTCACATACTATATTGATTTATCATGATTATCGGTGGAATCCTTTAAAATAATAAATAAATAAAAAATCGAAAATACCATTTATTAATTTAAGTGATAAACCTCAAAAGCCTGATGTGTTTAATAGGATTCAAGTGCATTTTTTTCTTGTTATATATGACACATAATATAGAGCAAGAGAGAGAGAGAAAGAGAGAGAAGGGAGTAATTTATTTGGTATAATTTATTTGCTTAGATATATACCAATTGACAGGGTATAGATATGGTCAAATGTTCTCTCCCATTATTACTAGTCAAATATGTATGTGAATAATGAGTGAATTGGGTGGTCATTAGAGATCATTAATGCGGTCTGCAGACATGCATGTAAGCCTCTCAATGACTACTCTTCCTTATGCTGGCGAGTTTTGGCAACACACATTGGTGATGGGAGTGAGGGTCTATTATTTCATTTATTATCATATATATTTGTGGAGGGAGGGTTCATGCAGATAGAGTCTAATAACTTCAACAAATCCCATCCACAAACTCAACCGATTCAAGAGAAATGAGTGGCTGCGTTTGGTTCCTTCAGTTCCGTTTAGATTTATCTTTTAATATTTAAATAATTAATTCTCAAAATATTAAATTCATCTCAACTTAAAATTTCTTTACACGTGAGGCTCACACCCTTTTTCAACTCAACATCTTCTTACATGTGCATGAGACTCACAACCTATTTCAATTTTCCATAAATACATCTAAATTCATCTTAACATTCAAACAAATATAAACTCATCTTAGGTGAGTTCTATAGAACTCACTTCACCATCTCAACTCATTACTATTCATAGGTAATTCAACTCAGCTCAACATCAAAATGCAGCTTGAGAAGAGTAGGGTTGGGCGATTGGCTCCCAACTATAAACTAACGTGACTTTATTTGATTCGTTAGATCTATTTTATAATAAAAAAACTTTACAATCCGATGAACAACATCAAGCCACATCAATTTGTGGGATTATTTTTATGTAATCCATTTATACTAGAGTATTTCTCTAAACAAAAAACTCTTAAATAAAAATTTACTAATTTCTCTCTTCTTTCATTTCTCTCGTTCCTCTAGTCGTTCCTTCCTCTTCTCTCTCCCAAGTCCCTTCCTATCTTCTTCTATTCTCTCTCATCTTCTCTTATCCTCTTCCTCCTCTTAATCCGACTTATTTTTCTATTGTCGTGGATCACGAAGACCATGGCTTGGCTAAGGGTCTATGATGGTAAGACCATGGCTTGGTCGTGGGTCTTTAAGACTCAAGACCGTGATCGTTGCTGCGGATCTAAGTTAAATACCCACGACAACGACCATGGGTCTGTGACTTATACAACCCACAACTGCATGTGTGGGTCTATGGTGGTATATGAGCACAAATTTGAAGATCTGTGAGGTTTTTCTTACGTATATATGATTTTGTTAGATTTTGTTTGTGTGAAAAATGTGTTGTCAAATGGGGTGGCTGGATGATGGTGGTATTAATATGCCTGCCTGGCAAACAAATGTGTAAGCAGGGATAAGGTACGGGCAAGTTGCACCCCAGAGAGAGAGAGAGAGAGAGAGAAATGTGAGATGATAAATATAGAGTACGTGTATAAACATGTAGACAATAATGCAACTACACATGCAATCATGTGAAGGAGTTATGGATGGTGGTGAGCAAAGAAGCAGGTCGGCGTGGATGGAAGAAGAACCAAAAATATGAAAGAGAGTAAAGAAAAAATATCGAGATTTTGAAGACCTTATAATGCATACCAAAATTACGTAGTTTTTAATTTGTTTAATTATAAATTGTTTTAGAATGTACAAATTCCACCTATTAAGTATGAAAAATAGTGAAATTTATTATTAAAAATTGAGTTTTTTTTTGTGTGTATCTCAAATTTATGATATATGAAAAATGTTATTAATTGTAGGATGAAAAGTGTATGCATATGTGTCTGTATATTAGTATGAGAGTGTGTATGACGAGAGTGTGTATGACGTGGTAGGGTGATTTTATTTTGCTCTGCTAGGGTTAGTGCATCTTCGTGTGGGTGATAAGGGGTTGGCCTATGGTCGCTCTGTCTTTCCCTCCAGTGGCCCCTACTGCCTACCGAATTGGGGTGAGTTTTGGTAAGGAGTTACTGGAGGAGGGGGCAGGTTTTTCGTTGGGGGTAGGAGAATAGAAGGAAGCATCAGTGATTGGAGGAGGGGAGATCGGCGTTCGTTTGCTCAAGTGCTTAAAAGTCCGTTGTTGTCTGTGAAATTCAAGTTGCCTCTGTGGAAACCTGAATTGATTAATGGCGATTTGGGTTTCGTGTTCTCGGACATTGAGATGGATAGGGAGTGGAAGATTTAAAGTTTGTGCTGGTGCTGAAATTTCTATCGTCAAGGTCGTCTATTGATGTTCTAAGGTTACATATCATTAAGACTTGGAGTTTCAGTGAAGTTCCGATGATCAGTTTTATGGATGACTTTCATGTGCTTTTGCATTTGGCGAATGAGAAAAATTATCTTCATGCGTGGGCGTGCGAAGGAAGAATTATTGCAGGTTGTCAATTTCATCTTTTTAACTAGTCTGTAGATTTTGACGTTCATAAGGAGCCTTTTATTGCTCCTCAATGGTTTTTTCTGTCAGGGTTACCGTTACACCTTTATAGATTGGATTGTTTTCAAATTCTTGCTTCTCAGTTTGGAAGGTTTCTTGGTACGGATAATGCAACCTTATATAGAACAAGAGCGACAGGGGCAATATTATGTGTGGAAGTTGATTTACAAGATGAGCCAGTTGGTGGTTTCCCTTTGATTATAGGTCTTAAAAATCAACTTTGGCAGGAAATAGTGTATGAGAAAAGAGGTTTTTATTGTACTAAATGTTTTCGACATGGTCATACTTAAGTGGTATGTAGGTCTGGTGAGAGAGTTAAATCTAAGCCTACAAGGAAGGAGGGGATGAAGGTGTGGGAAGAAGGGAGAAGATAAAATTTGGAAGGAGGTTGGTCGTAAGAATAAGCAACACATGAAGTCTCGGCCTGTAGTGTCAAGGGAGAATGTTATTGGACCTACAGATTTGAGTGTTAGGGACCAGGAAAAGGTTGAAGGGATATCTGTGAATCTGATTATCTTGCAGCCAAACGATGGAGTTGCTGATAAGGTTTCAGATGTGGTGGTTCATTTAGGGGATCATGTTGAGGAGGGGAAAATTATTAAGGTTGGGGTTTTGGTTGAGAAGAGAGAAGTTGGAGAGAGTAGTCTTGCTCTTGTACATGTAGGAGAAGTGTTGAAAGGAGTGGAGGGAGAGATAGTTGTGGAGGAAGAGAGTGATCATACTGGACGAACCAGTGGGGATATTGAGTGTTTTAATACTTTTTCTATTCTGTTGGAATGTGAGAATGAAGTTGCTCTTGATGCTCAGAAGGATTATGGCTCGGATCCTAGTTCTATTTTAGGGGATCAACCCTCTAAAGAAGTTTCGGTGAGGAAGTCTCGTCGGGTGAAAGCCCAACTTCAAAAATTGAATATATGATGGACAAAATAGTAGTGTGGAATGTGAAGGGTTTGGGTACATCGAAAAGAAAGATAAGAAAACTGGTTCAGAAGCATGATATTTCAGTATTAATGACCTCGAAACCTTTTCGAGAGATGTAGAAACTGGAGAGGTGGGCTATTAGTTTGCAGTTTCCAAATTTTGCTTCTAATTTGGAGGTGGGTGGAAAAATATGGGTGTGCTGGAAAGATGAAATTATGATGGATGTTGTAGGTATAAATAATCAATCATTGACGGATTTTTTTAAGGCAAGTGGTGGAAATTTGTTAGCAACATTTGCATATGCTAAATGCACTCAAATTAAGTGTCGGAACTTTGGTCTCATTTGAGTGGAGTGTCTTGTGTGGAAGTGGCATGGGCGGTGTTGGGGGACTTTAACATTATTAGAAGCAATGAGGAAAGGGTGGGTGGTAGGCCGAGGCCCGTTTCGGCTATGGATGATTTTAATGCTTGTATTAATAGGTGTGGTTTATTGGATTTAAGGTTAGAAGGAAGATACTATCATGGTGCAATGGACAGTAAGGTATGGCTAGAAGCTGGGCAAAGCTTGATAGAGTGTTGGTTAATAATGATTTTATGTCTAAATCCGATGAAACAAATGCTAGATTGTTGAGTAGAAGAACATTGGATCACTCGCCTATTTTGTTGTAGTTGACTTCGGGGTCTGAGAGGTATGGTCTAGCTCCTTTTTTATTTTAGAAAATGTGAGTCTCTCACGAAAGTTTTTTAGAAGCAGTGGAAGTTTCTTGGAAGGAACCGATTGATTGTAGCTCAGGACCATTGAAATTAGCCGGTAAGTTAAAAAGGCTAAAAATGAAGTTGTGTGTATGGAATAAGGAGGTCTTTGGCCGTGTTGGTGGAGTGATAAGTGAGTTGGAAGAGAGAGTTGAACATCTTGACTCTGAGTTGCAGGTGTCTTACTCTAAGGAAATCGAGGAAGAGCTTTTGGTCACTAAGGTTGAGTTAGATATTTGGATTAAAATGGAAGATATGAGATTGTCTCAGCAAGCAAAAAAATCATGGTTGGTGGAGGGAGATCAAATCTCAAAATCTCTTCACAATGTCATTGCATAGAGGAGAAGGAATTCGAGTGTAAAATCTATAAAATTGCCAGAAGGAATTCATGATGAGGTCATGAGATACTTTGCAAAGTTTCTTGCTCAGGAGGATTCAGTGGAATTGCCTGATATGAGTCATTTGTAAAATCTGGGGGTTTGCTTCTGGATTCTGGAGGTAATTTGGTTTTTGGTGTTTTTAAAATTATTTGGTACTTGTTCTAGTAATGAAGCTGAGCTTCGAGCGATATAGAAGGAATAAAAATATGTCAATAGTTGGAGCTTGTGTTCATTGACATAGAGTGTGATTCTTTGTTGGTTGTTTAATGGATTTTGGCTAAAAAATGTACAGTGTGGTATCTTTGAGACTATTGGGATGAATTGATGTCGTTGTTGGTGGGCTTTGATTTTTCTATTAAGCATTTATTTCGAGAAGAGAACCTAGTAGCGGATTCTTTGGCTAAATGTGGTGCATTGGGGGAGAATAAGTTGTCCACATATTGTTTTCATTTTCCTCAATTGATTAGAGGGCTGTATAGATTGGATAAAATGGGCATGGCGTACGCTCGACGTAGTTGGTAAATTGTATAGCTTATATTGTTAGGGGGGAAGCTTCTTTTGTTTTGTTTGGTTTGTTATGTTTGAGAGTTTTCCTCTACCATAAGTGAGGGCTAATAAAGTTTATGGAGATTCCGTCCTCCTTTTTTTTTTTTTTTTTTTTTTTAAGTGTCACTTTGGTTTGAGCTGAAATGAAAGTCCAAAAATTTCAAATTTTTGTATAAAGTGACTTGTAAATTACAATGAAAATAAGACATAATCAGATGCCACAGCTTAAGGCTCGGTTTGGTTTGCCATATCAGATCTCATCTGGTCTGTATGGATGCGATAATTTTATCTATCCAAACGGTTAATTTCACATTTATATTTTATCTCTAAGTTTTCAAATTCATCTCATTATTTTCTACATAAACAGTAAAAAAATTCCTTTGTGATTAAAATAGAATAATCAGTAAGTTATTATTAGAATAATATATTTTCATAAAGAAATTGATAATTTTGTGAGTATTGAATAGAAGTGTATTTTGGAGTTTTATTAGAAAATTCGAAATTAATAAATTATTTAAAACAAATCTACAACATAATTCATAAACTTATTTATTACAATAATCAAAATTATTATAATTTATAATTAGAATAAAAAATGACGAATTTCTTATATATAGAAAAATAAATAGATAAAAGTATCCTTTAAAAAAGAGAAATTATAAATTTGGGCCAACAACTTCCCAATATATTTTGGGATTTAAATTTATTTATGATAGATTTTTTAATTACTCATAAATATTACTTTTTATTAATATATTCATAATTATTACTCAATCATTGGTGTGACCCATTTTTTTATCAAATAGTGCTTCTACACCCTCACACGGGATTGTGTTTTTGTTTTTTTTTTCATGCATTCTTTTTTATCATTTTTAAATATATATTTTTAAAAAAATTCACAATATCAATAAAAAATACTTACTTAATCATTAAGTAAAAAAAAAAAAACCAGTCAGGATCTCAGTTGTGGTTTTAGTATTTTTCTTTATCAAATCTCAAAAAGTCAAAACTATCTTATCTCATCTCACTATCCAAATATACAATTTTTTACAAACTATCACATTTCATCTTAATTCAAAAAATCTTACTACTATTTAAAATATCTCATCTGAACTGTGTATCCAAACCGGACCTAAATAATGATTGTGTGCACATATTGATTTCTTAAATGGTTCTTGAAAGACAAATCTACTCTAGTATGGATCTTAAATTCTCATTTGTGTTCACAACTATTTTCATTTCATCTCATCTAATCATTATAATTTTTTCAAATTTTTACACAAAATAAAATAAACAATTCAATTTTTTCAAATTCCAAAATAAAAATAATATTAAAAAATATATTCTAACAATATTTTATTAAATTTTTAATTTTTATTTTAACTCATCTCATCTCATCTATGAAAACAAAAGTCCAACTACTTGACGGAGTTTCCGTAAATTAAAGAAAGGAAAGAAAAATACAAAGAACCAATATTACCTTGTTATTGATTAATTAATACGAGTCCTTACCAATCCCTAAAATTAAACAATTAAAAAAGAAACTTCTGTAATAAAATATCGAGTGTTGTAAAACTAAATAGAAATAAGAATTGAAACATAGCAATGTAAACTTAACTTTTTAAGAGCTTAAAATCATTCTTTTAGAACTTCTTGTATTATATAAATAATTCTTAAGACACCATTTTATAAGTATACAAGGATAAAAGATATGAAGTGATAGATATATGAATTAATGAAATACATCGATGAATTTAAGAATTATAAGAGTTGGTACATAAATGAAGTAGAATTGTAAAAGGTGGGAAACCAAATAGTCATCCACCAATAATCCAATTCATGGATGCATTTGTAAAACGAATCAATTGTTCTTTTTTTTATTCTTTTTTTTTTTTTTAATTTTTTGGGAGTTCACCAGAGTCAAGTCAAGGCCACAGCTTCAAACTGTATCCCGTATATTCCAATTTCACAATCAAATTTTGACCGTTGATTTGTCATCCCATTAATTCCACGTTACCCTACCATCTTTTAAAATGCTGTTCTCTACTAATAATGTGGCGCACGATAGTAGATGTTTAGAGAGTTTAAAATTTATAATATAAAAAAATATATCACAATATAATATATAAATAAAATATAATTTTAATTGATAGGATAAAAATAGTATATATCTGTATTATGGAAGTATTTAATAATTATTAGATATAAAATAATAATATTTTAAAAATTGGGATAAATATTAGTTTACATAAAATAAATATCAACATTGTTTGTTTTAATGAACATCTTTAGAAGACATCATTGTGGGAGAAAATGTTAAAATAAAAAATATTTAAATTGAGACATAATGAATGGTATTATTAGATTGAGAAATGATACTTGCAGTCGTGAGTGTACAAACACCGCGTAATTATTTAAAAAAAATGAATAAATACGGGACTTACATGAAAAAAAAAAATTAATCTTTTAATAGTGAATATCACTATTTTTCAAAGCGACTGCATGGTGCTTGCACATTCTACAACTGTATGTAACATTACTCTATTAAATTACGTTTAGACGTTGAGGTGATCTCAAATAATTTATAAATAATAATAAAACGTTTATAAATAAAAATAAAGTATCACTAAATATAATTTAAGAACTAGTTTGAATATTAAGAATACCTTAATACTATTTACTATATTATTATTATTATTTTTTATTATTATTTAATATTTTATTATTATTCAGAAAATATTTTAAAATATCTTACTATCTAAAAGCAACACCCCTCTCACGGGAGGACTTTCTGGGAGGTATCATATGGATGCTTCGGTACGGTTCTCCAAAAGCGAACATAAGTCTCTTTTTCAGGTGGGAGCAGATGAAGAAAAAATGAGCAACGTCTGTGTAGAAAATACTTTTATCATTTGTCCTCATCTTAATCATATGATTTGACATCAAGGCTAGCTGATCCACGTCCAAGTTTTGATTGGCCTGAAAAATGTCCAAATTTTGTTTATAAATTCAAATTTGAAATCGGGAAGTTAATGCATTTGAAACCTCCTTTTAATTTTTATAGACAACTAACAAGCTCTTTATATAGTTCACACGATTGATTCTCAAACAACCTATTAGTTAAGGTTTTTGGTCTTGGTCAACGACTGTACCTCGTATAATAGTCTGGTTTAAGGAAAATGATAAGGAGCTCGACGGTATTTTATTTTTACTTAACTAAGGAAATATTTTTTTAATGATGTAATAGATTTTTTAAAAATATATTTAAAATGATTAAAAAAATACACATGTTAGGAGAATTTCGAATTCTCAATGGCTATAGTGCCACCCCTGGTTTATATACAATGAAGCAGACAGATGATTGATCTGTACTCAATCCTAATTAATATTATATGAGAAATATATTGTCCAGGCAGAATTTTTATGCAAAGAACTTTACACATTTACGTAGTTTAATATAATAGTGAGATTATTGAGATTCGAGCCTGCAGTTTGGACAGTGACGTGAGATGAGTTGAGATGGTTTGTAATAATAATGAGATTATTAATTGAAATTAGATGAGATAAGATGAAATGAGGTCTGTATCCGAACGGACAGTTACTGGAAGTTTGGACTATTAACTAAAATGAATAGAATTGCTTAAAGGGATGCAACGTCTGGGCGTTCAACCTGATTCAAGCAGCAAGGCCTCTATGGTTTCTTCATGTTCCATCTGGGAGCAACATATATTGGTCTTTCACTTCATTGCCACGTAATTAAATGTTCAAAAGGATGACAATAGATTGGTCACCAATTCACTCATAGACATGTATGGGAGAAGCGACAATCTGGATATGGCATGGAAAATAATTAATTGTCACGCGTGGAACACATTGATTACTGAGGCTTGATCCTTATTTGATAAAATGACTACAGAAAACTTGAGAAGTCCAGCTCGGCAACATTAACGGTAACAATGCTTTTGAGTTGTTCTCATCTTGCAATATCTCTTGAGAAAACCAAATGGGCTCAACTTCCTCGCTCTTCTCTCTGCTTGTGTTCCTGGAGGGTTTATTAATGAAGGAAAGTGTGATCTATTTGATAGAATACAAGACTGTGGCATAAAACCCAACTTGAAGCATTATGCCTGTATGATCTTCTGGTGAGATGTATGGGAGGTGGGAGGTGGAGGCAGAAAGGGTGAGATAAATGATCTGTGAAAGGAATGTGGTGAATAAAGTTGGTTGGAGTACACTCTAAGTAAGACGGATTGTCTGCGATTCTTGTTGGGAAACCTCTCTTAACCCTGGGCTATAATTTATCTTCATTCTAAGATGTCGCTGGTACTGTTGTTGCACTATTCTAGCTCACAGGTAATCTTCATGTTGACTGTGTTCCAACTTCCAATGCACCTTCTTCTCTTTACTCTGGTGTTGTTCTTTTTACTGATTGACTGGAACAGGATTCTGGGAAACTAGTCTGTTTCTATAGTAGTTGAGTTCATGTTCAAACCAAACTTTTAATTTCTATTTACCTTTGATTAATTTTGTATTGGTTCAAGGATTGTGTTCTTTTCCATATCCGTGTGAGAGACAAAAGGGTGGGGTCTTTGGATAGACACCATGTTTTCTACGTTAAACAAATAAGTTTTTTTGAACTTATGACTCGGTTTTCTCCATTGTCTTTTCCAGAGAATCCGTTTGGAATGTTGTCGAGAGTGAGTGAGCTGTTACCAAATGTAACAGGCGTTTTTGTTGTCCATTCTGAGGAATGAAGTGTCCTGAGGTGTGAGGTCCAACAAAAGAAGCTTGTTTTACCTTTTTGGGTACACGTAAAGAAAAATTCTTCTCATTAGTGACTATTCATTACTCCACACCCTATGAAAAAAAAAAACTATAGGTGTGGAGTGTGAAAGTGACTAGTGACTGATGCATAGAATTAATTCCTCAAATTAAAATTAGAGGGATTGAGGTTTGTGATGCTTAGTTATGTTTTTAACTTTCGATATTTTACACATGGAGAATAGGGCTGGGAGGACATGCTCTTAAGCTTGGAACATCTCCTCCCTCAAAATTCTTCTATGGGCTATTAATTTGCAACTTAATTTTCCATTCTGTTAAGAGTCATTTTTTCGATATGAATCCAATTGTGGGTTGAAAATCTTCAAGCTCATGGTAAAGATTAATTTCTGCAGCCATGGTTTTTTTTTTTCCTCAAAAAAGTTTGTTTATGCTTTTATCTATTCTTTTCCTTCTCATAATTATTTGACATACGGTAGGCATGGCAAGGAGAGGATGTTCTGTGGTGGACATTGAAAAGTTGTGGCAGTTAAAGGCAAAGATCCGACCTGTAGACTGCAATACGTGCCAATGTTGTGAAGCTGAAATAGAGTTCCTTTTTGCATCCGTACGTTACTTTTCACCAGTAGATGATGCAGAGGGTACAAGCACGCTATCAGTGATGATTTTGAGGTGAGTTTTTCCAAGACCGATGTTGTAACTGCATATTTATTTTATAATTGAATAGAAATAACGAACTCACTAGGACTAGGATAAACTTGGAAGGCTATGCCAGGTATCAACCGGTTCTGGTTTCTGGGCATCCGATGCAATGTATTTCTTACTTAATTTTGGGTCCAAATGGCAACAGCTTCACCTAATCATAAACCCTGCTCCAACTCCATTAACTGCTAATTTTAGCAGGACTTGGGATTTATTTGAATGCTTGGTAATCAAGAGAGGGAATCCCGGCCAAATTAGTACGTCTGCCGCGAGGATATGCCAAGCCTAATGGCATAAAATCAGACACATTCAAAAACAAATCAAACAAAGTTTAAATATGAAAGAATAGTTTGATATTAGCCGGTTGGCATTATCACGTGGGTTAAAGACTTTACCAAATTCGTATTTAACAATCTTAAGACTTTTGGATAAATGGTTGGCTCTTTAATAATTAAAAAGAGTTTTTGGATCCAATATGTATGGATATGGAGTTAAGTCATTGAATAATGATAAATGAGTGAAACCGCCAAAATGAAAATGATTATTATTGGATTAGTGTCAATAGAGTGGATTGTCGTAGATGTCAAATTCGAAAGTGTGTTGTAATGTTATGATCATGCGGGTTAAAGATTTATTCAAATTAGTATCCAACTGTCATAAGGCTTTTGGATCAGTATTTTGATTTTTTACAATTGGTATCAAAGTAAGGACCACGTCATGAGTTCAAATCACAAAAGAGATGACCTATAGGATGTATTAAAATGTATTGGTACTATGTATGGATATAGTGTTAAGTCATTGAATACTAAAAATGAGTGAAGCCGCAATAAGAGAAATGTCTACCACCAAATCAGTGTCAATACAGTAGACCGCCGTAGACGTCAGACATGGAAGCACGTGGTGGAATATTATAATCTTGATGGTAAAATATTTAACTAAATTAATATTTGAAATTTTTAAAAATATTGGATTATTGGTTGGGTGTTTAACAAAAAAATCTTTGATTATTTTTTTTCTCTTTTTAAATCACCGTATTAGGTGAGTTTGGCATGAAAAGTCTATGTGATTGGAGAGCTAGAGTAGTCCAAATAAGGGGCTAAGAATCAAAGATATATTGATTACCTCAGCTCATCGAGACTTGTCTCCACAACCCTCGACTCTTCAACTCTATCGAAATGAATAGAATATGCAATTGCGCAAATAACAAACAATAATGCAATGCTCTTGGCCGTCCCTCTGAAAACGAAATGGAATAAACCCTGTTCAGCTGTATTCTGGCCATTACAAAGCAACAACTGTCTCTCATAATATTCGGAAATCTTTGTGTTAATGCCTATCATCAAATCCTTCTAACCATTATCATATTGCAATAATTTCTGCTAGGAAGAATGCCCATGTCGGCAGTTCCACCCACAAGGCAATGAGTTACTCCAAATTCAAAGCAGTGCCTATTTACCCTCTTTCAAATCAATTCATCCGTTAGGTAGCTTTGAAAAAATAAACCAAAAAAAAAAAGTAGTCCATCATCAGGTAGCCACGTTCCTTCTTTACTTCCTAACTCGAACCCCCAAAACCTCTTTGCAATCTCGATTCTGGATTGAATAATAGTGCAAGTTGATCCACATGCAATTTCTTAGCTGATCTGTACAAGTAATATTATATCTCGAGGTATACCATTTTTTTTTTTTTTTCTCTCATGTATTTTGTTGTGACAATGTGATATCGTATACGACTCTTTAATTAATTTTTATTTTATTTTTTAAAAAATAAAAGAGTTGGACGTATATAATATTTTATCAATTATAATAACGTAATTAAATTTTATATTGTGATAAATGTAAAATATATTTATTAAAAACATGTTATCGCGTAATAATCTTTAGCATAGAATGCTAAAATGTATAATTTAATTATAATAAATATATTGTGCTAGTAAATTGCTTTTTCACTGGATAATATTATATATTAAAGAAATAAAGACAGAAACTTTATTTTTTAACAAAACAAAAGTGGAAGCCACTTTTTTTTTTTTAACCAACTTCTTGTTGTTTTTATTTTATGTTATATAGTAGAGTAATGTTATTTGTTATCTTAATTTTTATTATTATTTTATAATGTGATATTAAATGATTAAATATTATTTATTATATGTTAATTATTAATTTATTATTTAATATCATATTATAAAATGATGAAAAAATGATATGAAAATAGAAGGAAATAGTTTCGTTTGGAAACTAAACTCATCTATTATAATTTTTTCAAATCCTAATATAAAATATAATAAATAATTCAACTTTTTCAAACCTTAAAATAATAAATAATAATAATAAAATATTCTGACTTTATTATCTCCAATCTCAACTTATTTCAACCTACAAACTTTATCTCTTGACAGTGCTTAAACAAATGTTCCATTTATGACCTATAAACGCACAAAAGTCTTCTTGTCCTCCTCTGCTTGGCTCCACATCCCTTGTCTCTGCCTCTCTCTCTCTCAGACTGGAAAGCTTCGTCACTCCCTCTGAAGTACATAGCTCGATCTCAATCGCTCAATTCTCTGTTCTACCCACCAAATATTTCCCTTAAGAAATGCCGAAGTGCTTCAGCTTCGCTGTCGCGGGGAACTGGTGCTACCGCTACGCCTTCTCCAACGCCGGCCTCCGGTCCACCACAACGGACCTCGGCGACGGTACCGTCATGCACTGTTGGGTCCCCAAGCTCTACAGCCAGTCCAAGCCCAACCTCCTTCTCATCCATGGCGTCGGCGCCAACGCAATGTGGCAGTGGAACGACTTCATCTCACCGCTCACCCCTCACTTCAACGTCTACGTCCCGGACCTGGTCTTCTTCGGGGACTCCTACTCGACCCGTTCCGAACGCTCCGAGGCCTTCCAGGCCCGGTGTGTGATGGCTGTGATGGAGGCCCAGGGGTTAGTGAAGACGATGAGCGTGGCTGGGATAAGCTACGGCGGGATTGTGGCATACAGCATGGCAGCGCAGTTTGGGGAGAGGGTGGAGCGGTTGGTGCTGTGCTGTGCCGGGGTTTGCATGGAAGATAAGGATATGGAGGAGGGTATGTTCCAGGTGAAGAACGTTGACGAAGCTATTAGTATTCTGCTGCCGCGGAGTCCGGAGAAGATGAGGGAGTTGATGCGACTCACGTTTGTTAAGCCCAGTTTCAAAGCCGTGCCGTCATGCTTTCTCAACGATTTCATCCATGTAAGTGGGCTTGGCCTTTGCTTTAACATGATTGGTTTATTGGCTATTACATTGAGACTTGGGATTTATTAGAACTGGAATTTGAATTTTGGAATTACTTCAAAGTTTATTCTCTGTTTGGTTTAAATTGATAAAAATATAAAATATAATAAAAATAGAGATAGAAAGACTTTGATAATTCAGGTTTTGAATTTAAGACATTTGTTCTTTAAATAGTTTAAGATTATATGAAGAGGTAGGTTTAATTGTTGAAAAATGCTAGGAGCCCGATTTAGGCTCCCGTTTGCTTTTGCCGTCGGATCGTGGGAAGTCAGTTGGCCTTTCCCTCCCTCACCCAGATCTCTCTCGCTCCGAGTCCCCCCTGCCCAGTGAAAAACCTTTTGGATACAAATGTGAATGTTGAATGTGACTTTCAGATTAGAAACCGTCAAAATTCTCAACGTTGAATGCTGAATCGAGAATCCCAAAATATCAGTTGTTTTTTCATATATATATATATATATAAATAAATGAAAAATATTTATATCTGTCCCACACCGGCACACACTCAACGTATTGAGTGTAAAAAAAAAAAAAAAAAGTGATGTGGTGTATGCAGGTGTGGAGCAGATGTATAGCATTTTCTAAAAGTAAAACCTTTATTAGAAGAATTTGGCCAAATCAATTCTAAATCTACACAACCTTCCATCCTCCACACATTTTTTAATTTTTAATATTTTTTTCTTTCATTTAATTTTTAATACATGAATAATGAATTGAAAAATAAAATTATTTTAAAAAGAATAAATTCAAAAAATTTTTTTTAAAATATTAAAAAATATAAAGATTTAAAAAAAAAGTAGTGTGTGGAAGTTGGGGAGATTGTGTAGCATTCTCGATTAGATTATCTGAAACGAGGGTCACTTTTGAGCAATTCTACATATCTACCTACACTCTCCACATACTATGCACTCAAAATTTTTTTTTTTAAACTCAAATACACTAAGTATATGGAGTGTGTGATAAATAGTAGAGTGTGAAGAAGATTTTTTCGAAAAAAAAATATGAGGGTGGAAAAAAAAAAGAAAAAAAAAAGGACGGGAGGGCTCACTGGCCTTCCACGTCAGACGGAAAAAAGCAAACGGAATCCAAATCGAGCTTCCTAATATTTTCCTTTATTATATTTTATATTTTGTGATGATATTATAGGTAGTATTTCAAACTCATGACATCAATGCTGAAATTTTATGAAATTATCATTTATTTTAAAAAATTAAATTTATAGGACGAGATAGATTTAATTATTTATATTTATCTTAATAAAAATTATATAAGAGGAAATAAAATGAAGATCATATAAGAGTGGAAAGTTATAAAAATTCTTTTGATAAGCAAGAGATGAAAATTATATATAATTTGAAATTAAAGTTAAAAAAAAATATTGTTAGAATATATATTTTTAATATTATTTTTATTTTAAGATTTGAAAAAATTGAATTATTTATTTTATTTTATATAAGAATTTGAAAAAGTTATAATGATCAGATGAAATGAGATACGATGAAATGTGAAAACAAACAAAGATTATATCATCTTCCATTGTTTGTTTACAAAAAGGAATTGCAGAGAAAATAATGAAAATAGCATCGTATTAACAGTTAATTCTCTCCCAGTCTCATCTATTCCGGAGAGGAAACTTTGGTGGGTCCTAAAGCGAAAGATTTTCCCAAGCCTTTGATCTTTTATTTTCTTTACCTTTACAACCTAGACACTGAAATGAAAGGACTTTTGAAAGAAAAGAAAGGTCTCTTCTTTTCCTTCTCAAGGAGTAATTAATGACCAGATCGATGTTGTGTTAGTAAAATAAGTGGAGCAGTAATGGTATGATTTATTTAATTAGTAATGATAGAAGCAATCACCTGAGATTTTCATAAGAAAACAATTGCAAACAATCTATTCTGTTTTTTACTTTTCCTCCCCCGTAGTGTTATATTATTGAGTTTTCAGAAATTTTGATGCAATATTAGCAAAAGATTTCTACTATTTACATTAGTGCGTAAATGAGAAATGCTTTGGATCCCGAATTCAGGATCCAAAAAATGTCCCAAATCGGACTTTTTTTTTTTTTAATCAAGTGATTAAAAAAATATTTTTTAATAATATTGTGAATTTTTTATTTTTTTTAAATGTTTATGATGATTAAAAAAATATATAAAATAAAAGAAATAAAAAATTTTACCTGTTTGAGACACTTTCGGACTACTCTCTCGGGAGATGTAGCACTGCTCGTACGTAAAAACACCACTAATTGCATGTATGATCTATTTTAGTTATAAAAAAATAAAAACACCGAGACTCTTGTATACTAGCTGTTGGTTTCTATATCAGCCTTGCAATATATTTTCTTGTCAAAATCTGAGATCAATATGACTGAATAGTTTTTAGGTAATTAGTCTATTTTGTGCCACGCCTTTTTTGGGTCCTTGGTGACTACGCCATTGCATCTCTTAACAACGTTGCCTTTCTTTTTTAGAAATGATAAAGTGATCATAATCTAGTCCCAACTTGTATACAACTATAAAATATTATTTTTTTTTTTTTGTACTTTTTCTTTTGATTTGATGGGTTTAAATATAGGAAAAGTATTATTTTATTTCAAGGATTTGTATAAATTGTAAATGGGTTGTAGCCCTATCACTGCACTTCATTTTTATCATCAGTCAAATAGTACGTACGATCTCATTTCATTTCATCATTATAATTTTTTAAAATTTTTATACCGTATAATAAAAAATTCAATTTTTTTAAATTTTAAAACAATAATAATATTAAAAAAATAATATTTTTTTCAATTCATCTAAAACCATCTCATCTATCCAATCGATCCCTTAGTTACAAATGACTGTTGACAGACCATTAAATTAAGGCTATTGGTGTGGTGAGGTTCATGTAAACTGCTCAAGCTGTTTAGTTTTTTATTTGTGGTTGTTTCTGCACGTCCTTGCTTTCAAGCTTGCTCTCCAGGTGGGTAAGGATATGTTATGGAATGGTGTAGGTGACAGTTCTTTTGATAAGTGGTTTAGGTGGCAATTTATTTCTAGTTTGGATTCGCAAGTCATCTCAGCTCATCTCAACTCATCTCACTACTATTCATTACTATTCAATAACTTTAACTCACAAATTTCATTACTATTCACAACTCATCTTATTACTATTCACAATTCATCTCAACTCATCTCAAGTCATCTTCGAATCCAAACGAAATTGCTTTTTTCAATGGCAGATGATGTGTTCAGAACAATTTCAAGAGAAGAAAGAATTGATTGAAGCATTGCACAAGGATAGAAAATTGTCTGATCTTCCCAAGATTACCCAGGTTTTTCTATGTTACATGTTATGTAATCACCATTATCTTGTGGAATTTCAAAAACCTGCCCTCTTTTTCAGTCTTCCCGAGTATCTTTTTAAAGGCATAACCTCTCCTTGATGCAGCCAACGCTAATCATCTGGGGAGAGAAAGATCTGGTATTCCCACTGGAATTGGCACACAGATTGAAAAGGTAAATCTGAAGAACGTGATAAATTAATCAGTATCAATATTTGTATTTGGACACACTGGTCAGTTGATTTTTAAGCTTTGAGTTGTGACATTAGTTCCCGTTGTCACAGGCTTGTGGGTGAGAATGCAAAACTAGTGATCCTAAAAAATGCGGGGCATGCAATCAACATTGAGAAACCCAAAGAGATGTGCAAGCTCATGAAATCTTTCCTCATCGACCCACCTCCTTCACCTAAGCAAATCAGTCACAGCAATGGCCGCAAGGTGGACTGAAAGGTTTACCAGTGAAGTTGAAGAGAATTCGAGTAGGTGATTTCTCAGTCGAGCATCAGTCTCGAGATGGGTGGTGTTGTGTGGATAACATGGATGATATGAAGTTAAATGTGTAAGTATTCATTATTTTTATGTAGACGATATAGCTAAAATCATAGCATTGCAGCAAAGCACGAGATGATCATGTCGATCACTATCAAGAAAGTTAAGCTTAGAAGATGATTTCACTAGATTTGCAGAGGACAGTTAAGCCCTTGGTTTGAAACTTTGTATCTAAGAAAGCCGAGGATATATTATCTTGGAAAATGTTTTTGATCTTTAATTTTGTTTATTTCCAATTACATTTATTGATATGACCCATTAAAGTAAATGTCCATTTTAAGTGACCACGGTTTTGTATTCATTAAATCATTTAAAATGTGCCACATCAACAAGTGCGACAAAAAATAACGCAATCCAATATGAAAAATAAATAAATAAAGTATTTTAGCCATAAAAAGATTACGAAAAAGTAAATCAACAAACTGATGTAAATTGATGTGGTATACGTTAGATTGTAAAATTACTTTTATTATAAAGTAGATCTAACGGATTCTATAAAGTCACATTAATTTATGGGTTTACTTTGTATAATCTCTTTGTGTCCGTAACAGTATTTAATTAACAATATTCTATTATTATTGGATGGTGGCCGTCATTTTTCACTCGGTGAACAGTTCTATATAACATATTTCTTATCTTATGTCAAGTTTGTAGGAGCTCCTCTACCACTTGAGTATACGGTTTACAATTTAACAATATTTAAATTGAAAACAAAATATGGTAGAATATGGATGACATGAGCAAGTTTTGGCATTTTGAGGATCTTTCTAATTCTCTCTGTACGTCGTCCTCGTTTTCTCTCTATACAACATACGTCATCCCTATTTACTCTTTGTACAACTTCCTCTTCATTGATGGTCTGTGACATTTAATGGTGATTTTTTTTCTTCTCTAGAGATTACGGTGAGTTTAATGAGAAGCATGGGTGCCTTGAAATAATTGTTGTTAGAGTCTAAAGTTTTTACGATCACGGCGGAAGGCAATTCCATTCATGTCACTGAGGGGAATTGGAAAGTCACGAAGGAGATGTCTTTGGGGTTGTATACGGTGAAATGGTTCATCAAAATGTTGGAGGATTGTTCGACAGACGATAAAAAGGACTTCTATACTTCTTTAGGGGATGGTGGTAGAAGTTTTATAGCTTAGAGATGTTCTAATGTCCATCAGCATTTTATGGCACTAGTGGAGTATGAAGGTGGTGGTAGATGAAACTTTATATTCATACCAGAACAAATGGAAGGTAGGGGATGGAAGAAATTGGCAGTTACTCTGCAAGAAATTTGAGACAGTTTGGAGGCTGAAGGTAGCGCATGTCTTAGTAGAGGGAGGTTGGGCTTTGGTTGAATGGAGGAAATCTCTGGAGGAATGAACTTGGCTCTGGGGCCAACGATGAAGGTTCATCAAGGGAATAATCACTCCTACAAGGAGGTATTGAAGCAGCTAATGGTATTGGCCCTAGCTCAAAATAGGGGAGGAGGTGGTTATACGGACTTGTTGGCCAAGGGAGTGTCAGGCACGATGAAGGCACAACGTACTATAGGCCCACCCGTTACTCAGTTGAAAAGAGATGGTGTCAGGCACATAAAGATTTGGCAAAAAGTGGCGCTTGTCGTACTTTTTGGAATATGAAGATGCAATTGGCGGATTTGCAGGAGAAAGAGAATAGTCTAATACGAAGTGTGGAGAAAGGAATGGGAATGAGTTTGGGCTTCGACGCAGACAATGGCCCAAACAATCTTATTAACCCAATGGATGGAGTCTTGGGCTTTGATAAGGCAGAGGGGAAACAAATGATGAAACCTAGGGCCAATACAATGGGTCTCAAGCAAGGGGCTCTCGACCTATGTGGCGGATCTGAGAAGAATGTGAACTTGCAGGGCCGTCAGCCGTTAGGAACCAACCTCCATACCAAAAAAGTTTCAAATTGACTCACGACAGGCCAACGTATAGTTACAATTGATTCAAATGGAAAAAAAAGTAATGGGAGTTGGCAGCAAAGCTAGTAATAGTCACAAACGTGGGCCAAACTGAAAACTCACTGTTTAGCATTCGATCCTCAGCCTAGAATGGACAAAATGTGTCGATGGATTGAAGGGAACCTCTTCCACTGGAGTCCCAGGAGGCATCACCTCTGGAGAATGAATTGCAGAAGGCTAGGAGTCTTATAGAATGTAGTGCTGAGCTTGAGGCTTAATTACGGATGTTGGTAGCTAAAAATGAGGACCAAGAATGGGAGGGTAGGTCTTTGTTTTTTGAAGGAGGATGGGGGACTTGATGGAATTGCAGTGGAAATTGAGGAAAGATATCGAGATGGGAGATGAACATATTCCTCTCAGTTCTTTGTCGTTGTGTCAGCCTAGATGAGCTTCCTCTGATTGTATTATACAAAGTGAAGGAAATCCAAAACTACATGTGGATTGAGTGCGAAGGTTTTGACGAACAATTTATGTCATTGTTCACCGCCATTTAAGAGAACATGCTCAGTCTAAAAAGTCGCGTTCCAAAAACAGAGGGAGCTGAAGAGATTGACATTATCTATTAATTATGAGGGCAACTCAAGTAAAGGAAACTCCAAAGGGAGGGTTTCGACAATTTCTTTATGAAGTCGAAGATTGTATCTTGGAATGTCTAAGGGCTTAATGAGGACAATTAGTCTTCGAATATAAAATTTGTTTCGGGAGTGGTGGGTGGATATTATTTGCTTGTAGGATGGAAATTATTTCAAGAAGCATTGTTCGTAGCTTGTGGAACTATCCATATGTTGATTGGGCTTATCTCGCATCTCTTGGGGCCTCAGGTGGTGTATTAGTTATGTGGGATTGAAGAATAGTTAATAAAATTGAGGAGTACATTGGGGAGTATACAGTGACATGTTCTTTTACGAACGTGGAAGATAATTTTATACTCCTTTTCCAAGACTTATGGGCCAAATCTAGGTAGCCAAAACAACTTTTTATGGGAGGCAATTGTTGGGTTGCATAGTTGGTGGGACATGTCTTAATGCATAGGTGGAAATTTTAATGTTATAAGATTCTCAAGTGAGAGATCAGGAGAGAGTAGACTTTGGCCTACAATGACAAAGTTCTCGACTTTTATATTTGATTTGGGTTTGGTGGACATTTCTTTCATGGGTGGAGCATACACCTAGTCAAACAATCAAACGTAGTCTAGATTAAACAGATTTTGTCTCCTTGAATTGGAAAACTCATTATTTGGAGTTATGTCAGAAAAGACTAATTTGCCTCTGTTCGGATCATTTTCCTATCTTTTTGGACTATGGAGGTATTTGTGGAAGGCGTAGGTATTTCAAGTTCGAGAATATGTGGTTGAAAACCGAAAGCTTTGTGGAAAGGGTCAGGCAATGGTGGTCCTCCTACTAATCCATGGCACCCCCAGTTTCTTTTTTGCAGGTAAGCTGAAAGCTTTGAAATAGATCTTGAGATATGGAATTTTTGGAGATGTAGCTGATCGGAAAAAAGTCTCTATTGGAGGAAGGTTGGGCACTATCTATGGAAGAATCTCTCGAAAGATAGAACTAGTTTCAAAACTTGCGAGGGTTACCTTATTAGAGGAGATTTCATGGCATAAAAAATCTTGGCTATTGTGGATAAAAGAAGGAGATTGTAGCATGAAGTTTTTCTATAGAGTGATTAAATTACATAGAAGGACTAACATCATTGAGATGTTAAACATTGATGGTGCTGTGTTAACGGAGCTTCTAGTGATTGGAGCATGTTGCTGGTTTTTTCGAGCAATTGCTTACCAAGCAGGTAATGCAGAGGCCAAAACTCCATAGACTAGCATTTGAGACTGTTGAGTAGCAAAGTGTTGCCTGGCTGGAAAGGCCTTTCGATAAGACAAAGGTTTATAAAGTGGTGAAAAAGATGGTCAAAGACAAAGCACATGCTCCAGATGGTTTCTCTATGGGTTTCTTCCAATCCTACTAGGAGGTGGTGAATGATGATTTGATGAAGGTTTTCCAGGAATTTTTCTCATTTGGAAAGTTTGAGAAAAATATTAATACCACTTTTATTGCATTTATCCCTAAGAAGATTGGGGTTTTGAAAATTAAAGATTTTCAGCCTTTTAGTCTTGTGAATAGGTGTATAAGCTATCTCCAAGGTTTTAGCAAACCGCTTGGGGTGGGTCTTGTGTAAGATTATTTTGAGACCCCAAAACGCCTTTCTAAAGGGAAGACAAATGCTTGATCCAGTACTAATCACCAATGAATGTTTAGGTAGTAGATTAAAATCTGGTGAACTGAGTGTTTTGTGTAAGTTAGATATAGAGAAGGCTTATGATCATGTTAATTGGAACTTTCTATTATACTTGCTTGGGATATATGGATTTGGGGAGAGATGGTGCTCATGGATTAGATATTGCATCTTGACTGGAAGGCTATTGGTTTTGGTGAATAGCATTCCAGCTGGCTTCTTTACTAGTTCACACAATCTAAGGTAGGGTGATCCATTGTTACTGCTTCTCTTTATCTTGTTATGGAGACGCTTATTAGAATGATGTCCATTATGGTTGACAATGGCTTTATGGCTGAAATATCGGTTGGTGACACCAATCGAGGTACTCTTAACATCTTCTCATTTGTTGTTTGCAAATGATACTTTGATATTTTGTAAGGCAGACCAAAATCAAATTCGTTCTACTCTTACTTTGCTTCGAAGTTGTGTTTAGACTGAAAGTGAATCTATCTAAGTCGGAGTTGGTTCTAGTTGGAAATATTCGCAATCACCGGAGGTTGGCCAACATTCTTGGATGCAAGGCCCTTTCATTTCCCATGAAATACCTCGACCTTCCTTTGGGGGCCTTTTTAAGGCTTAATCTATATGGGATGAAGTAATAGAGAAAATTGAACTCAAATTGATAGGTTGGAAGAGATTATAGTTGTCAAAAGGAGGTAGGACCACCCTAATCAAGAGCATACTGTCCAATTTACCAACTCATTTGTTATCTTTGTACCCATTCCGCAAGTGTGGTGATTCGAATAGAGATCCTCCAGCCTGATTTTCTTTGTAGTGGGTTAGGGGACGAGTTTTAGTTCCACCTGGTCAAGTGGAATAAGATATCCAATTTCTACTGGTGGGTTGGGAATCAGAAACTTGAGGATATTTAATCGAGCTCTTATTGGGAAATGTTTGTGGCATTATAACATGAGAAGGAAGCTTTATGGAAGTTAGTGATTGATTTTAAGTACAAGTGTATGTGGGGTTAGGGGGTGGAGTTCTAGGGAGGTACAATGGGTGTATGGAGTTGGAGTTTGGAAGTACATACGAAGAGGTTGGAGGTGTTTGCTCGACACACTAACACGAATCTAGAATAAAATTATAGCATGATTTATGGTATGGAGATCGAGCCCTTAAGAACAAATTCCATACAATGGCGGATCTAATGAAGATGTCCAGTGGCTCAATCCAATTGAATGTGAATTTTATGAGGGCGGCCCATGATTGGGAGGTTGGCAGCTTTGTCAATTTTTTCAGAAACTTGTATACCATGAGATTGAGCACTCAGGGAATTGATAAGTTGTGGTGGATATTCGCTAGAAAATGCACTTTTTCTTTTTACTCCTTTTTTAAGACCCTCATTAATTTATAACACAATCGTTTTTTATGGAAAAATATTTGGAGAAATAAAGCACCTCTTAAGGTAATCTTTTTCGCTCGGACAACTTCTTTTGGCAAAATCTTGATTATGGATAACTTACGAAAATGCCAAGTGATTGTTGTGGATCGGTGTTGTATGTGCAGAAAGAATTGTGAGACTGCGGATCATATTGTACTGCATTGTGAGATTGCTGTGAGATGATGTCTTTAGAAGATTAAAGTTAGCCTGGGTTATGCCTGTGATGGTGGTTGAGCTCCTGGCCAGTTGAAAGAATTTGGGCAGAATTTCACAAATCACAACTTAGTGGAAGATGGATGCTTATATATGTATTCTATGGTGCCTATGGAAGGAAAGAAACGATTAGACTTTTGAAAATAAGGAGCGAACATTAGAGGAGATTAAATTGTTTTTTGTTAAGATTTTGTTCCAATGGTGAATGTTGTAGATTTCAATGGCATAGATTTCCATGACTTTCTTGTTTCTATTTCTTCCTCTTAATTAGGTGTAAACTTTTACATATTCTATATATACTTGGACTATGCCTATTCTTATTAATATAATCTATTACTTATGAAACAAAAAAGAAGTTTTGGCACTGTGGTCCTTTCTAATCATGTAGGGCGCTCCCCTCCTTTTTCGTATGCTTTCTCCATTTCTTTAATTTAATCTATCTTTTTTTAATGTCCATTACCTTTGTAGATGTTATTCTAATCTTAGCCTAAGAGGAATTCAAGGGGCAAGAAAAAGACCACATGCCCGGAAAACATTGGACAAACCTCGAAACCTATGGATACAATATTCATGCAAATAATGCCTAAGCCCAACTTCGTGAAGTTGACTGTTTTCTTTTGCTAAGGAAAAAAAAGGTAAAAAGAATCAAACACGGGGCAACTGAACTTAAATTTCTTTTTAAACTCTGTGGGTTTGGTTTGGCAAATTGCACCACGTGGACGATGGCACAATCGTACACGGTGGAGATCATAATTGCGTAAAAGAGGAGATGCTTGTGCCTTAGCTGCCTTTATTCCCTTCTTTTTCTCTTTGATCATGATCTTGGCCTACTTCACTACTCACCACTTTCAGGAACCGAAAGTTCTTCAGACTTAAGAGTTCCGCTACAACATAAAAGGAGCTACTCAATTCCAGCTAAAGCCAACTCTATATATTATTCTCTGATCTTCTCAAGTAAACAAACAGAAAATCAGGCCTGCCAAGAACCCAAACCAGATTTCCCCTGCAAAATTATGAAAAACAACAAGTTAAAGGCGTCCAAGTTCCACTTAAGATCAACATAAAATGAAACTGATCTAGTTCAGTTGCAGCATCATTCAGTTATGTTTATTTTTTTTCACTGAAAAAAAAAATCAGGCCTTAATTTTATGGCGCCTTAGGCCCTCAAGACAAATTACCTAGTGATCTAAATAAGGCATTTTCCACTGTGAACAGCATAAACGTCCATGCCTGGTTTTGCAAAATCAGATTGCAGTTTGATTCAAGCGAAATTAAGCATTGTCACGCCATGCTCAGTACTTTTTAACTATACCTCAAGACAGTAGTAGATCATAAAGCAAATAAAAAAGAATAAAAGGTGGGGGAAAATACCAGTTGGCAAAGAAGCAGTGCTCCAAAAGATCCCGACTTGACCCTGACCGTAGTTATTATTGCAATCCATACTGGTATTGTATCCATTCTTACAGATGCAGACAAAGGAGTTACTAGGTGGCGCGTACCCACATACACCACCACTCATCTCGCATGCGTTACATTTGGTGTCGATGATGTTATTATCCAATACTCCATTGACATACTTCAACGCCACCCCATACTGCCATTGCGACGGGTCAGTAGGGTACATCCCTAGCGACAACACAGACGCGTACCCTTCACACTTCAGCTTACGCAAATCCAGTTCTCCCTTGCCGTTCAGATTTGCCGGAGAGTACACGCAACAAGAGTTGGTAGGCGGGAACAGAGGCAAACCGAGCGAGACGACTGCGGGGCACGTGTATAGAGAAGCGCAGAGGTGAGAGTAGGAAGGGTCGCAGATGGGGGTGCCCTTGAGGGTGAGGGAAGAGGTCGGAGGCGTGCATGAAATGAGGATGAAAGTTGACGGACCGAGCTGGAAAGGACTGGCCCAGTCGATGCCCAAGATAGAGGAGCACTGGCGCATGGATATGCATGTCGACATGTCGGCGGGGGAGATGATTAGGGTGGAAGTGGTGTAGGATATGGAGGTGATGGGATACGAACCTGTGTGTGTGGTGAAAACGAGCTGGTCTTCGTCGGATTTGCATGTTACATAGGGCTGGAACCGCGGCGAGCCGCAGCCGGTGCCGGTACCAAAAGGGTACTTGACCTGTACGGAGCCGCAGGTGCTCTTGCATACAGGGTCTGGGGCTAAGGTGAGCTGGGCTGTGAAGAGGATGACGAGAAGGTGGAAGAGGATGAACGATAGAGGATGTCCCATAATTTGCTTAGTTTGATCCGGTCCTCTCTCACAAGAAACTGGATATTGTTTCTCATAGAGGTGTAAACTCCTTTAAATGTATAAAACAACTCTGGTTTGGCTGAAAAATATTTAATACAAAGTTTAAAATGTGCAACTTTTTTTGTAAATTCTTTGAAAAAATGCGAGATTCTATAAAATAAAAAAAGTTACTTTTTAATAATTCAGTTTTTTTTTTTAAAAGACATGGACGACACTTGTCATCGTTCATCGTAAATTTATAGAGTAATGATAAATACACAATACTTTACACAACACTTTACACAACACATGTTATAAAATAATGATATTTTTTATAAAATGATATTAGTTTTATAAAGTATTTTATAAAAATATCTCTCTTTTTAAGCATTGTTGTATAAAATGTTGTGAATTTATCATTTTTCAAATTTATATCTAGCACTATCCTAAAAATATTAGAACCATCATCCAAATTAAGGTTTAAAACTCCAGCCAATGAGTTGATCACTTTTTTCTGTCTCAAACTTTTCTATTTTGTTATGAAAATTGCTATAGACAAAAAAAAAAAAAAATTATATAAAGTCAACGTACAAACTGATGTGATTTTATAAAATCTATTAGAAATATTTTATAATAAAAATAACTTTACAGTCTGACGTACTATATCAAACCACATCAATTTATAAATTTATTTTTATGTAATTTTTTTATAACTAAAATAATTTTCTTTTGTTATTGGTCTCATGGTCACCTTCGAATATAAAGTTATATCTGCTTTTCGTTTGCTTGATTTATCAAATATGCTCTTCAATTGGTTAAGCAAATATCCTGTTTGAACTTACTCACTACTCATCTTAAAGCTTCTTAACTTTGCCTGATGAGAGTGATCTTTAATTTATTTTAATACCCTAAAATTAAAGAGTCTTTCTTAGAGGTTGGATTCTAGCTGGCAAGCAAAACCTAGACCTGTTTTCGGGATCGAATTAACTACGGTTGGGTTAAAGAGTAAACAACTACGCATGATGGTTGCAATTTTGAAATTAGATTCTTCAAGATAAGGGTGGAATAACTTTCTCCTATATACTCTGCACCATATACATTTGTAGGAGAGAAAAGGGAGAATTTTACGTTGTAAGAGGTGGGAAAACTAATTTGCAGCGCAGCGCGTGAATATCACGTTCCGTTCTATCATTGTATCACTCCATGTCACATGCATAGCTAGTTTCCTTCTATTCCTGGTGTGTTGAGCTTATCCATCCATATAGATTTCCATATCTCTCAATTGTTGGCAAAACTCTAGTGGGTCCGATCCAAAGAATGTGCACTTCTCCAATTGATTCCCTGATACAATCTATGGAAACGCAACCCTTCCTATTGCAATATCCCTCTATATATAATCATCTAGATGATTGAATCAACCAAGGGTGGTATATATCTACCCTGTACGAGGATGGAGTAGCAGCCTCAGTACGTGCCCCCTAGACAACCTCAGTGGGATGGGGTCGCCATTTTCTACCACTTCTACACCCAAACACTCTTACTATTTTCCCTCGCCGAATATGTGGATTCTGTCGGTGGGTGGGTGGACGGGGGCAAGTCCGAGTGACTCACCTTCACCTCTAAAATCAACCTCCGTCGCGATGATGATCATTTTCTTGATATCTAATCATTATAAAAAATTTTGGGACGGAAATCTTTAGGCTCCATTCTCAAAAATCTTTTATTTGTTGCACTAATTACAATGAAGTTTTTGTTAGGATTCCATACTCTCAGATTTTGAGAGTATTAATAAATATCAAAGGGATGTCTTTTTTTTACAAGCGCACGGAAACTCACATGTAAGACATTCATTTAATGATACGATACAAATTGAAGACGAAAATAATTTTTATAAAACAGATGACATTTTCTTCTCTCAAATTTTTTTTTTTCTTTTCAATAAAAAGAGCCATATCAACATTAGCACCTAGCAAGGTTCATATATCAATTGTTTACTAGGCACTAACCAATCCTATTTTAAAAGAATAGGAGATTTGTTCTATTGTCACTGATATTACGGTTTGGCTTAGATATTAAGAAAAGTTCAAATGATTTGTCAATAGTAATAAGAATAGTAGTGAATAGTTTATGAATAATAGTGAAATAGTCTCAAAATATATGTAATTGTATTTCCAAACCTACCTTAAAATAAATCATTCCTTGTTTCCATGTTTGGGCAATCCTAATAAAATTTTGGTGAACAAATTTCATTGTTATTGGTATCACTCTCAGTACACTCTATACCAAGTCTTGTATTCGGATTTGTTCATTGATTCTGTCTGAGTAGGGATTTAATATTAACTTTTAGATATTTTGATAAATCCAAGAATTATTTTGAAAATCTTAAACACCGTTTTGAAATATCTAATAATTTCATTACTTGGATATTTATTTATTTTAATATCTCGTTGGTGCATGGATAATTTGACTCTCGAAATTTCTAATCAAATCGTAAATGAGAAATTATCACTACAAGAAAAATTGTATTTTTCGACGATTTTAGAATCGCTGCAAATGGACCTTATTTGCAACAATTTTCAACTCGCAGCACTTCGCCAAAACGTTCCTTGTGCTTCCACCTATTTATGCCGACAGTCACCCCTATTTGCAATGGATGGAACGCCACTTGAAGGCTTCACTGCGTCAACTCCTCCGTTCACCTTCGGAGTCCCATTTTCCCACACCCTTCTCCCCCTAGTTCGTATTTCTCCATGGACAGCCCACCTGCAAATCCACGTTCCTCGTACCCCAGTGTGCACGCGGCTTTCTGACTTGGTGGTGGTATCGCTTCATTTTCGAGTCCTTTCCTGCCCCTAGAAAATCAGGGCACAATGCCTCCATATTTAGCTAGGAGCTAAGTTTTTGGACTTCATTTTGCTGTCGACCAAGGCTGATTTTCAGGGAATATATTCCCTTTCAAGAATATTTTATTGTCTAATTTTTCTATCACAGAAACCTTCATGCATAACTTTTTGGGCTTCATAGCTTTCTTGTTTGTTTGTATAATAATTTTTTTACACTATCAATCTGATTCCCATATTCTTCCTTGAGTTTAAATTTTTGTATATTTGCCTTTTGTGTACGTGGTGGTCTAAGTTGTGGATATTAGCATCATGCAAAATTCGTGGGTGATAATCTTGTAAAAATAGAGCCTTTTTTTTTTTTTTTTATAGCGTTTATGGCCCTTTTTGATACCTTCTAATATGTAGTTTAAGTGCTTTCTTTGAAGAATGTTGCTTTGTTTGAATGTGCATATAAAATCATTTTTGTGGGAATTATTTTGCTGATCATGAATTAATTGTAGGTTAACTCTTTCTTTTGTATCCATATAGAATAAATGTCGTTTTTTATTGCAGATCGAATTTCTGTTTTTGAAATATACAAATACTTAGATCCATCCCTTTCATTTCTTATTGATATATTGATCATGACTACTATCAGACCAGCAACCCACTATAGGGCTAGCTTGCTAGAGATCAAATGGGGACTCATTGGAAAACCATGGCCATGGGAGGTCACTTTTAGAATGGATGGTGCAGAAGAAAAGAAAGCAACAAAATATTTTTACTGGCGAACACATATTCACTACAAATACTCTTTCGGCGAATTTAGTTCGTCGCGAAAAATGCAATAAAGGTGGTTGAGTTATTTGCAGTGAACAAAATTCATTGCTAAAATCTGTTGTGACAATTTTAAACACCGGGAAAATATTAATTATGATGATTTTCCAAAACGCTGCGAATAATAACAATGCTATTTGCGGTGATTTTAACGGTATTTATACAAAGACATGTACTTTATGGAGGTGTGTGTTGAGTTGGGTTTCAGAAATGTCACTGAAATGCCCATACCACTTATGCACAAGACTTTGATTTACAGACCACACATCAGCAGCTGCTGGGTAGTTTCCTAGCACATGACAAATTGCCTCTTCCTTCAACTCACATTTGGGGCATAACTGTGAAGTGATAATTTATTTTTTCATCAAATTCCATCTAGTAGGAAGGATCTCATGACAAGCTTTCCATATGAACATTTTAGCATTACTCGGGACATGTAAGCTCCACACTTTATTCCAACAGTTCTCTCCATCTGGTGGATTTGAAGTTTCACCTTTACACGATCTCTTTGTTGAGTGAGCTAAAAGATATGCACTTTTAACTAAAAACATCCAATTCTTAGTAAAACCCCAAACCATCTTATCCTCCACTCCCATTTTACTAATAGGAATGCTAAATATGGCTTCTGCTTCCCTTTGTGTGAACACCTCAATGATAGATCTGTTCCAGCAACTCATATCCTCTTGATATATCTGTTTCAGCAATTTCATAGCAGACCAAATGCTTCTCCATATTTGAGATGCCCCAAATCCTATCTTGGAATCCATAAACTCAGAAGATCTATAATATTTATCTTTCATAACTTGAGCAGCCATGAAGGATGGATTATAGAGAAGCCTCCAAGCCTGTTTAGATAGCATAGCTTTACGGAAGCATTCGAGGTCTCTAAAACCCAAACCCTCATTTTGTTTAGGAGCTCCCAGTTTGTGCCAACTCCTCAACTGAATCTTGGCTTCCTTTTGCTTATGGCCCCACCATAATTTACCCAATAGGGTTGAGATTTCCTTGCACAGCTTTCTTCGAAGCAAAAATACACTCATTGTAAATGTGGGAATAACCTGAATAACTGCTTTTAACAACACCTATTTCCCTGCTTGTGATAAGAACTCATTCTTCCAGCTGTTAAGTTTAACCCAAACCTTCTCTTTGATGCCTCTAAACGTGTTGTATTTGGTCCTGCCCACAAAGGTGGGCAACCCCAAGTATTTCTCATAGTTGCTACTTGGATTTACACTTGCTTCTTGTACAATTAGGTCATTGTCACTTTGTGCAGTATTAGCACTGAAGTAAATTGATGTTTTTTTTTTTTTGCTTGTTAAGACATTTCCCTGAGGCTGCCTCATATGTGTCCAGTAATTTTTGCACATGTCTCCACTTTTGGATTGTAGCTCTAAAGAAAAGAACACATTCATCATCAAAAAGTAAATAGCTAATTCTCAGTCCCCCTCTCACTACTGCCACCCCTCTAATTTCTCCTTTCTCGTTTGATTCTTATATTAGAGCACTTAAACCCTCTGCCTAGATGATAAACAGATAAGGAGAGAGTAGATCCCATTGTCTGATTCCCCTCGAAGGTAAGATTTTTTCACTTGGTACCATTAACGAGGACATCATACTAGACTATTTCTATACATTCCATCACTATCCTTATCCATCTCTCTGCAAACCCCCAACTTTCTCATAATAGCTTCTAAGAAGGGCCACTCAATCTTGTCTTAGCCATGTCCAACTTCAGTGCTATGCTCCCATATTTACCTTTCTGTCTAGTCCTCATTAAGTGAAGTAATTCATAAGCAACTATCACATTGTCAGTGAAGAGCCTACCTGGGATGAAGGCACTTTGGTTACAAGAAATGATGAGAGGTAGAACTCTCTTTAGCCTATTGCAAGCACTTTAGAAACAACTTTATAAAGCACATTACTAAGACTAATAGGTCTATAATCACTTGCATACTTTGGGTCTTTGACTTTTGGGATGAGTGAGATGTAAGTGAAATTCAGAGAGGGGTCTAAACCATCACCTTATAGCACACCGAGCGCTGCACTGCACACATCTTGCCTCACTATATTCCAATGGTTTATCCTCCATAGGTTTTAGTGCTGAAGGATCCCCCTGCTTCTTTCCTTTTACACAATTCAAGATGGCCATAGAAGCCAATGAATTCCCACCCATTCTCGTGCCTTGTACCCTTAATCCATGCATGAATATGTCTCTGTGAATAATTTTGAATTTCCACAATTTCTTCTTCTTTCCACAACAAAGCCAAACCCTCTTTCCTTCTAATGGGATTAACCACAAAACAGCCAGAAAAACCCACTCTTGATCTTATCCTCTCAAATTTAAAACTTTGTAATTTTGTTTCAATAAGAAACAAAATGTCAGGTTGCTTCTCCTTCACCCTTAGGTGAAGGTCTTGAACTGTCCGAGAATTCTCAAGCCCCAACAGTTTCAAATTAAGGCAATCATAATGTTTGGCAGGGCTGGTTAACAGTCTCCGCCATTGACATAGTAGTAACTTCAACTTCTAGACAACTCACTTTCTTACCCTTCTTAAAAGAAACAACCATGCTGGATTCATTTTCACCAATACTTATCTTCCTTTTACCAAACACATTAGCAAAAGAAGAAAACTGTTTTTTACCTTGATTATGAGCTCTCCTCTTCCACTTCCTCCCAACTACCAATTCCTGACCACTTTTGCATTGCCCTCAGATAGTAAAGTATCACTAATAGCAGTCTTTGTTGGGCTGCTATCCTCGATAGTGGCTTTCATGAATACTGGGCCTGGCCCATGGTTTCTAAGATTTAGGTCCATTACATCCTCACTACATTTGTTTCTAACATTCTCGCCACTTTCAAATACAAACTTCTCTCCTCTAGTCTCGTATAAATCCATTTGAATAACATTATCCATAACTGCCTCCCTCACATTTAAATTCAAATTTCAATTCCTTCCTCTGATAGGCATGGCTTGATTATCAATTATCTGTTCCACCTCTTTTTGAATTGTATCTACCTTATATGTAACCATACCACCATGATTCTTGCATTCATCTTCAGTGTCACCGTTAGAGAATGTTCTACCTTTTCTCGCTAGCACCGATGGAAGGCGACGCCACTCTGCTACTGGAGTTGTTAGAATCCTCAAAACTACTTGAGGAAGAACGCCAATGTGAATTGTATTTCTTCTATTATTTATTGCAGCTCTTCTCAATCATGATCTAACTTGCTTTCCCACTTCATTACTTTGTGACTAATTATTCCCCAAGCTACTGCATCCATCTCTTTCATAAGCAATTCTCCCACACTTAAAGCAAATCTTTGGCAATTTCTCATACTTGAGTGGCACCCAGATCTTTTGTCCCTTCACATTGACAGTTCTACCTTGTGATATCAGTTTCCTTAGGTCAATTTCGATCTTCATCTTAAGAAAATCACCCCCATGCCAGTCCATTTTCTTGAGCATCCACTTCTTTTACCACCCTTATAGTATCTCCAATCTGTCTTCCTACGTCAGAATTCATGCAAGCCAGTGGAAGATGGTGTAACTGTACCCAAAGAGCTTCACGATCAAAACTCATAAGGCGTGGCTGCTTCATCCCATCAAAAAGTTACAAAGACAAAAGATGGTTATCAAACAACCATGGCCTCCCTCCCAAGACTCTGCTCTTATCATGCTGATTTTCAAACATGATGATGAATAGATTTGGCCTCAGTTGTTGGGAAGAAAACATTTTCCCAACTTTCCATATCTTCGCCATTGTAGAGTGAATGATTTCTTTCCCCACTTGTCACTCTGAGTGTAGTTTGCCCACTAAACACAAATCACCTTTCTTCATCACTTCTTCCAAATTTTCCATATCCAATTATATTGTCGCATTTTCTTCCTCTATAAGACAAAGTTGCTCCCAGTTACTAATGACTTCTTTCATACTCCTCCCTCTCGAAACAACCAAAGCACCAATTAGAGAACTCTAATCACCCTTACTAAGTATTAAGCTGTGACTACACCAACTTCTCTCTTGGTTGATGTAAAGTGCAAATCCTAGGAGAATACAAAGGGACGAAACCCTAGCACATCAAAGGGATGAAACCCTAGCAGAGCAAAGGTCGAGAGAAGCTTCTGGAGAAAAATACCTCAATTGAATTAAAACCGTGCGTGACAGTGACCAAAGCAAGTATTTATATCAGTTATAGAGAAATAAAATACATTTGACTAACACGTGATACAAAGAAGAATTAAAAGAATTAAAAGAATAAATTTAATTCATGATACCCCCTTCAAGATGAAGAGTATATAGAATGGACTCCCATCTTGGAAACTAAGTGATAAAATTGTTGAAAACCAAGAGGTTTGGTTAACACATCAGCAAGTTGATGATTAGAAGCCAAGTGAAAGGTCTTGATAACTCTAGCATGAATTTTTTCTTAGATAAAGTGACAATCCAGCTCAATGTACTTTGTTCTTTCATGGAAGACTAGATTGGTAGCAATGTGTAAAGCAACCTGACTATCACAAAAAAGTTGAGCACTATGAGTATGGACAAAATCAAATAAGAGAGTGAGAAACCAAATAATATCACAAGTGGTAGAAGCCATGGATCTATACTCAGCTTCTGCAGAAGACCTAGAAATAGTGGTCTGTTTATTTATTTTTCAAGAAACCAAAGAATCTCCAAGAAAAACACAATAACCATTTGTATATCTTCTACTGTCAGAACAAGAGGCCCAATTAGAATCTGCAAAAGCTTAGAGAGATAATGAATTGGCAGTTGGGAATAAAATACCATGACCAGGAATGCCTTTGATATATTGTAAAATTCTATAGGCTGCTTGTAAATGGGGTTGTATAGGCTAAGCCATGTATTGGGCAAGCCTATTAACAAAATAACACAAGTCTGGCCGAGTTAATGTGAGGTAAAGAAGTCGACCTACAAGTCTTCTATAAACTGTAGGGTCAGACAACAAGTCTCCTACATCCTTGCTCAATTTAATATTTTTTTCTATAGGAAAGATAACAGGTTTAAAAGTAAGTAAACCTGCATCTTGAAGAATCTCCAAAGAATATTTTCTTTGAAACAAAGAAATACCAGCAAGAGACCAAGTCACTTCCAAACCAAGGAAATATTTAAGCTTATTAAGATCCTTAAGCTTAAACTTCTCATCAAGCAAGGACTTTAAAAGCTCAACAGATTTCATATTATTACTAGCTATGAGAATATCATCAACATAGACAAGAAGAAAAATAAAAGATGAACCCTCAGTCTTAGTAAAAAGAAAATATCAGTTTTGGATTGTTGAAAACTCATACTGAGTATAGAAGCTGAAAACTTGGAGAACCACCTGTTTCAAACCATAGAGTGATTTATTCAAATTGCAAACTTGGGACCCCCTTTTAACATGAAAACTAGGAGGTAAAACCATGTATACTTCTTCAGATAAGCCCCATGCAAAAAAAAAAAAAAAAAACTTTATTTACATCAAGCTATGTAAGATGCCAACCTTTCACGGCAACAATGACCAAAAAAGTTTTGACAATAGCCATTTTAGTAACAAGTGAAAATGTTTTAAAAGAATTCAATCCTTCAGTTTGGGTATAACCCTTGGCAACCAACATTGCCTTATAGCTTTCAATGGAACCATCAGCACGATACTTAATCTTATAAACTCATTTGCAGTCTATAGGCTTCTTATTATGAGGTAAAGAAGTAACAATCCATGTATTATTAATTTCCAAGGCTGCAATCTCAACTGACATGGAATCTCTCCAATGAGAGTGCTTGATAGCTTGATGATAGAACTCATGTTCGGTATCGGCAGAAATGGACATGACAAAAGATTTATGTGAAGAAGAAATATTAGCATAAGATAGAAAATTGAAAATATCATATTTAGGAGAGGAAGACAGAAGGGAAAAAGAACTTGATGAATAAAAAATCGTTGAAGGATCTGATGTGGAGTGTGCAGAAGAAGAAATGCAATGAAAGTTTTGCAAATAACCAAATACATTTATGATTCTAGAAGATCTTTTAGGAAGATCAAAAGGCAATGGTACAGTGACATAAATTAATGAAAAAGAAGACTGAACAGTAAATCATTTGAATGAAAAGGTGAAGAGTAGCTAAGAGGTAAATCAGTAGAAGGTGTTGTTAAAGCCACAGTTAAAGAATCTAAAGTTGAACATTCAATAGGAAAAATAAAAGGTATGATAGAAGAAAAATCAGTGGTATTTTGAGAAGTAAAAGAAAAAATATGTTCAAGGAAAACAACATTTCTTAATATAAAAGATTAATTAGTTTTTAGATCAAGAAGTTTGTAACCTTTTATGCCAAAAGGATAACCAAGAAAAATACAAGTTCGATCCCTGTGATCAAATTTGGTTCGTGATCTTTGTAAACTTGAAGCACAATAAAAGCAACCAAAAGTTCTTAAGTGATCATAAAAGAGAGAAGTTTTGAACAAAAGCTCAAAAGGAGATTTTTGTTTTAAAAGAGGAGTAGGAAGCCTATTAATGAGATAAGTTGCTGTTAAAACATCATCACCCCAAAAATGAATAGGCAGATGAAACTGAATCATTATTGTTCTAGGTATATTAAGGATGTGCTGATGTTTTCTCTCCACAATAGAATTTTGTTTAGGAGTCTCAATACAACTGTGCTGATGTGCCTTTAGAATGCAAAAAATGAGCAAATGAAAATTATGTGCCATGATCAGTGTAAAATGATTTTATTTTTAAATAAAATTCCATTTTAACCATTTTATAAAAAACTCTAAATATATGTGAAACTTTAGATTTATACTTAAGAAGATAAAGCTATGTAGCACGAGTTGAATCATTAACAATAGTAAAAAAATATTTGTAACCTTCAACAGTAGGTACAGAATATGGACCCCAAACATCACAATGAACAGATCAAAAGGAGCAGCAGACGAATGAACATTATTAAGAAAATGTAATTTCCTTTATTTAGCTAAAGGACAAATCATGTAATGATTGCATGGAACAATCAATTTAGGAACAAAATTATTTACAAAACAACATCCTGAAATTAGAAGGATGACCAAGTCTATTATGCCAAAACTCATAATTAGAGCATTTGGAAGAAATGAAGCAAACATGTGAAGATATTGTATCAAGTAAACAAGCAGCATATGTACTAGAAAAAGAAGTAGGTTTAGAAATAGAAAGGCCTGACTGTTGTAGTATATAAATGCCTCCCTGCAATCTACTCACTCCAATCAGCCTCCAACGAATCAAGTCTTGTATTAGACAAATGTCAGAGAAAAACAGAAAGCAGCAAGTTAGTGATTGTGTTAACTTGCTAATGGAAATCATTTAAAACAAGATGTTCAGAAATAGAAACAGAGTCAATATGTGTAACATACACAGATTGACCATTAGGAAGCTTCACATAAGCATTAACATAATTGGTAATAGAAGTAAAATAATCAATAGAAGGAACCATATGATCAGTGGCTCCAGTATGAAGAATCTAGGAATTTGAATCAAATGTAGCTAACTAAGCAACAAAAAAAAAAACAGAGGGAGTATTATTATGAGGAAAAATAATACCAGAAAAAGAATTTGAAACAACTGCATTGACAGCAGAAGGAATTTCATCAACAGATTTAGAAAGATGAAGTATGCACAAAAGCTGCTGATATTGAGCCTCAGTCAAGGAAAAATGAGAAACAGCCGAGGAATTACTATCACCAATGACAACATTATTAGCCATATACTGTTGCCTCTGTTTCAGTTTGTAGCTTGGAGGAAAACCATGCAACTTGTAACATTTTTCAATCACATGACTAGTAATTCCATAGTGATTACATACTGGTCTATCCTTCTTAGAAAAAGATTTAACAGATCTGGTTCCATCAATTTGAGAAGCAAAAACATGTGAATCAACAAGAGGCAGAGAAATAAAAGAGATTTCTTATTGTTGTTCCTCTTGTAGAACAAGAGTAAAAACTTTATTAAGAGGAGACAGAGGTTCCATAAGCAGAATCTATGCACGAGCAGGTGCAAAAGATTCATTCAATTCCATAAAAAAATGTAAAACACGTTCATGTTGAACAGAGGAGTTCAACGTTCGTACAACTTCACAAGAACAAGCAAGAATATGCTTGTAATTAGTAAGTTCATCCCAAAGGCCCTTAAGACGAGTAAAATAATTACTCACCAAAAGAGAATCCTGAGAAAGAGAGGAAATCGATTTCTGTAATTGAAAAATGCAATGTCCATTTTTCTGAGAAAATCGTTCCTTAAAATTTGACCAAATTTCACAAGCAGTTGTAATATACAAGATACTAGAAGAAATTTCAGGAGAAACAGAGTTTAAGATCCAAGCTATCACCATATTGTTACATCGGAGACATGGAGAAATGGGAGAATCTGTGGGATCCGAAGGTTTAGGAATAGATCTATCAACGAATCAATGATTGTTCTTCGCCAAGAGAGCCTTGGACATCGAACAAGACCAAGCATGATAGTTCTTACCGAGAAGAGGCTGAGTGACCGAAAGAACATAGGACTATCACTAGGATGAAGAAAGTAAGGAGAAGTAGCATCCTTAGAGACGGATTTGTGAGATGGCGCCTTGGAAGCAATAAAAAAAGGACATTTGATACCATGTAAAGTGCAGACCCTAGGAGAATACAAAGAGGTGAAACCCTAGCACAATAAAGGGATGAAAGCCCAACAGAGCAAAGGTCGAGAGAAGCTTCTAGAGAAAAATACCTCAACTGAATTAAAACCATGTGTGTATAGTGACCAAAACAAGTATTTATATCTATACATAGGGAAATAGAATACATGTGAATAACATGTGATACAAAGAAGAATAAAAAGAATAAATTTAATTCATGATAGTTGGTGATGTCCAAGCCGATCTTGACAACTAACATTCCGATTTAAACAATAATTGTCATCATTTCACACTTAAAATAGACAAAAAAAGTGAAGTAATCAACCTTATGAATCAAGTTTTAACTAAGTGTATATATTAATTATGATTTTAAATATCTTAAGACTATTATATAAATTGATAATTTGAATGTCGTTTTTAAAAATTGCAATAAATTGAGTGAAATATATTTTTCTTAAAAAAATATGATATTTACAAATCCACGGAAATGACAAAACGTTTCATACAATTAATATAACAAAATTTAATTTATAAAAATTTTTAATTTTTAATTTCTCTACAAATTCTACCATATTCCTCAAACTTCTATAAGCAAGACTTTGTCCAGCTCGGTTCAAATAATTAATAAAATATAAACATTGGGCAGATCAGTAATAGGGTCCAACAATGATGATTCACGAGCAACGAATCGTGCGGTGGAGAAGGGGCCTGACACTGAACAAGTAGAGCAAAGAAAGCACGGAATCTCACCTCGAGAGCCACTCAAATACCAGGTATTTTGTTTGCCAATTAGAGAGGTCTAGACCTCATCTTCCTTCACCGCCCCACTCCAGTACTCCACACCAAACCCCGCCTCCTCTCCCTCTCATCGTTCTCTCTCGAATATCAGTCGAAGAAGAGAGCGAAGCGACTGGCTGAGAACTCACCAAGACGAGCATATCCAAACAGGTTCGTCTTTCTTTACGAGTCTTCAGAAACGCCCTAATCCTTCACTAAGTGCGCATAAGAGTTTGTAAATGCAGGATTTTTGTGTGGCTATATTTCGGTTGTTATCAATATGCGTCTCACTGAATTGAGAAAGAATTTTATCCGTCGTATTGTTATTTTTAATTTTATACAGATTTCGTGTGTGGTAGCTAGGCAAAGTTTGCCTTTGTTATTTAGGTTTGTTCTGTTGCTGGTGGTGGTGGTGTGTGAAACCCCTACTGGCTTTGGACTTTGGCATGACCAAATTAATTATGACCAAATAAAAATTTCAAAATTGACGCCACAGAATGACCCGGAAGTTTGGGATCTCAAAATTGGCAATAGAAAAAAAGTGGAAATGTTATTATGCATTTTGGTGCATATGTTAGGTCACTCATTAAGTAAAGCAGGGAAAATGTTTCCACTCTTGCTTATATGATGATAATGGTATTTGTGGGGTTTTTTTTTATAGGCAAGCAAAAATTTTATTGATAGAAACGTAGGCATAGCCTAAGTACACAGGACATAATATGATATGCGAGGATAAGGAAAGAAAAAAACAAATCTTTAAAGTTGGGGAGTAAAGATCAGTTATTTAATTATCTTTCTATTATCCAATTTGTTTTAAGCTTGGCTCCGACAATCTCTCCACTTAATGTTCATGGAGTTATTTAGAACTGAATATGGAACTGTTGACTAAGCTAAACGGTGTTCTATCGATATTATTTAAACCCTGTGCTATTATAAGGTTTTCAAGTTTCTTTCCTCGCTAAATCGCTAAACTCAGTTTACAGTAATTTCCCTTGTTTCTTTGTTTTAAGGTTGAGTTGTAAGCAGGAATTGGGATAAGCTTTGGTTCGAATCTTGCCACGATAAAGGAGCTTTGGTGTATAGATGTTAATATTTGCTACTAATCTGAATCTTTTTTTATTTCTTATGAAAAATAAAATTGCAATTGGTCCGAATATAAAAAATACATATGTTTCTGATGCCTTGATACATCTGATATATTAGAATTTTCTGCTAATCATAGTCAAATAATGAAATTGCAGATGTTTGTGTCCCCACTTATTAGGCAACCAGAGGCCCCCATCCTTAAAGTCTTAGTTTGCTATAGAATGATTCATCAATTCTTGCTTTTGGTGTAAATTTGTGCGCCAAGAGGACTCCTGTTAGTGTCCTTACCATATATAAATGGGGACTGAATGCCAGCTGAAGCCATGCTTTGTTGAAGATGTGTTCAAGCATGCCCTAAACTTCTGAATTTCTTTTTTGAATAAATAGCTTGGGCACAAGGCATTTTAGGCTTCAATTGTAACTGTACAACCGGGTTGTGCCTATCCAAAAAGATTTATTAAATTTATCTGTACAACCATCCATGATATTATGTTTTGATTTATGCTGTATTTTTCTTTCTTTACGTTTACAAGCTGTGTACTTACCTATGCTGATAAAATCTTTTTGTCATGCGTTCATACTTTTTTTCTAAGCTCTAGTTACTCTGACAGGCAACAGTATATATAACTCTGTCAATTTGAAATTTATCACTCATTATATTGTAATTAGAGCCGAGAAATTAGTTGTAGTGAGTTCCATGAAATATGTAGCTGTGGCATATGCTTGTCCAAACTTCCATCTAATGCTGTTTAATGGGGCTGTGTTGCATACATATTTGTGCTGGGTGTAATATTTTCTTTCTTCTCTGCTATAAGTTTAACCTATGAAATCAAATTTTTTGTTTCTCAAATTAGTTGCTCCTATTACTCTTCATAGTTTCTTTTGATGTTTATTAACTATATCCCTATTTGTACAATTTTTTTCTGGCAGAGGTCCATCAGGCATAGACTCATAAATTGATCTTTTCTTCGCCTACAATATTGATGGCAATTATACCTTGTGGAAGTACATGGGTTGCCCAATGGGGTATTCGCCCTCATTGTACACTAAGGTCCTATGTGGCAAACAAGATACCAACATCTCGGTATTGGTAAGTATCAGTGATATATGTTCTATGAATCTTCAATAAATTGTACCTCCTAATTTTTTTTTTTAATAAGTAAATTGTACCTCCTAAATTATCAGTTTATATAACAAAACCTTTACTAGATATTTCTTTGAGAGTTAAGATGCATCCAATATCCCTAGTAGCTTGCCTTTCTTTTTCTTTAAATTAATATTAGGCAACACTGGTCCTTGGAGGAGCTTCTCCACCCTCCAACCCAGCAAAGTTTTTTATCCCATTTTTAACAGCATTGTTGTTCTCATCAATAAAATTCTTATTTGCTTATAAAAAAGGGCATCGCCATGTCCAATGGATATGCATATGGTTGGATGGGACAAAGTGTAGCAAAAATCTTACGTTGCTTATTTCATTTGTATCCCACAAGACCCCTAGGGGTTGGCTCAAGTGGTAAAGGCCTTGGTCTTGGTGGTATGCTCCCTCCAGGTCTAAGGTTCGAATCCTCTTGGGTGCAAACCATTTCTAGGGGCTATCGGACTTGGGGAACTTCCCCTTGAATTACCTGAGGTGCACTTGCGAGAAACTCATTGCCGATGGCCTGTGCACCCCTGGGATTTGTCAGGACTTTGTTCTCAGACACCCGGTGCCAATCAAAAAAAAAAAAAATTTTGTATCCCACAAAAATTTGCCAAATTTTTTATTCATTTGTATCCCATTTTGACTGCTTGCAATTGTGATGCAGTCCATGTCTCTGATGACAGCTAAGCAGTACAATTTTACTAAATTAAATGTTTTTTAAGTCATTATATATTGACTTGCATAGTTAAATAACATGCTTTGTGTACTGTAATGAAGAGGTGTTAAACAAAGCTGAGTTGATGAGCTAGAATTTCTTGTATATTATTATGAGGATCAGATTCCAAGGGGCTTCCAATTTTAACATTGACTAGTCCTTTTTATTAAAAATATAAAATAAAAATTAGAACAAGGATGAGCTTGCTTTTCTGTTTTTTGAACTGTAAACTGGATTTATTCTCTATTTTTGACACTCTTGTTTAAAATTTATTTTGATTTTAATTTTTGATGGTCAAAAATTTATTCTTTGGGTTTGGTCTCTGATCTTAGGGCTTATTGTGACTGGAAAATTTCGAATCAAATTCTCTCTGATATTGGATCTGGTTGTATTTAGATTTCTTTTAAAACAAATTATTTTGTATATTTATTTTATTATTTTAATATGCTACCCAAGTGGAATAGTTTCATAAGCTTATTTCAACTTGTTTGCAGTACTACGAACATGATAAGCTATTTATCGGCACCAAGTTCAAGCTTGTTTTCTCGGGGCTCCTACCATTTGCTATCATATCCTGGTTTATCTCAAGCGTCACCCCGTCGTAGGGGAGGACGTTTCATAGTCAGAGCAGAAGCGGTGAGTACTATTTTTTTTTCATTTGCTTCCATATGATAATTGGTGCTAATGGGATTTTAAATATCGATATCCATTCTTATTTTTAAAAAATATTTCTGGAATCAGTGTTTCTGTTGTTAGCTTTTATGATTATAATGAAGAAGGTACTAATATTTTTCAATGCACAGGATTACTATTCTCTCCTTGGGGTGTCAAGAAATGCCAGTAAATCTGAAATTAAAAGCGGTACATACACCTTTTATCCTTTTTGGCAGATTTTTTAGGAGTTTCTTTGCTTCTATATGCTTTCTACAGTTTTTGCCTCATTCCCACTTTTATGATGGATTTTTTTCTTATTTTGTAAGCATCTTTTACAGTGGCTTTGCAGCTAGTTTTTTTTTTTTTTTTGGCACCGGGTGTCCGGGACAGTGTCCCGACTAATCCCGGGGGTGCACAGTCCCTTGGCAAAGCTTTACAACTAGTCATTTTATGGCTCTAAGATTAACCTAATGTAGAGGCTGACAGACTAAAAATCTACATGTTTATAGGCAAAGAAAGTGCTTCTCTATTCCTCCGTGCAACTCATTACAATCATATTACAATCCTTATTTATTTGACTAATCGTGGTTTGAATTTTGGGTTCCCCATTTTGGATTTGAAAAGTAGGAGAATATTTGTAAGACGAAGACTTTGCAGGTGGAGTGGAGTGACTTTACTGAATGAGAGTTTGTGATAATATTACGAGTATATATCTGATAATGAAGATTTTTTACTTCTTTTTTGATTGATCAGTACAAAATTTAAGATGACCTGTGGTGGATCACATAGTATGTGTGTTAGCAGAGGGTTCATGATTTGAGTATTATTACGTCATTCCTTTCTAATCCTTTAGCAGCTAAGCTGGTTGAGAAGTTTTGGGGAGCTTTATCAGTGCTATCAGATTGAGCCATGTACATAGGATTCTGTACGAGATAGTTGGAGAATCAGTATCGGATACACGTATCAAGACAGACATATGTTTATTTGACATGATCTGAAGTGGATTCAACTATAATTTCCTGAGTTCATGATGAAAATACTTGGCTGTGAACCTCTGCATTAAGCCCATTTGCTCTTAAGTTTGATTTTTTTTATTTATTTTTTCTCTTTAAGTTTAAGACTGATTGTGCTATTAATATGTGATTTATCATGTGATATTTTCTTATTATCTTGATGAATGGAAAGTTTTGCTTTTTATAAATAGGACACGTGCAATGAGTATGGGGTAAATTTTGTTGAAATTGTAGAGGAATTTTCTGTTGGAACTTGGTGATCCATGAAGTATTATCTGATTTACAGTTACCTAAAACCAAAACAGATATTTTAGTTCCGGAATTTATTTTATGGTCTGCTACCAAAGTTAATTGAGTTCTGGCTTTTGCTATTAGCTGTTCCACAAAGTATTCCTCACATGCTTTTCACTTTTCAGCTTATCGGAAGCTTGCTAGGAGTTATCATCCAGATGTGAACAAGTGAGTTGATTTTCCATCCCCCCCCCCCCCCCCCCCCTTCTCCTGTTTGTGTTCCCCCTTTTTTTTCTTTTTCCTGTAGCAAGTAGGTTTTCCTACAAACAAATAGCTTGTTAGTTTGATAAGCTATGAACTATGTGTGCATGATACATATATTGTTCAAGAATCTTTTGCACATGTTATTTGATTGAAATCCATCATGCTACGTTTGTAATTTTTCCTCTATGCAACCATGTCAGTCACATTGTTTTCCAAGTCTTTCATGACAAAAGTGTAGGAGATAGAAAAATAAATAACAGAAGTGTTTCAAAGTCAATTCCTCTTCAAGGTTGTTTAAATTAGGTACTCTTTTAGGTTTGATTGAGAGTTACTTTGACTCCATTTTAGCATGAGCTATTTGTTTTGCGTTCAGTATTACTAATTTTGTTGGAATTATCCTATTTTATGCTGCAGAGAGCCTGGGGCAGAACAGAAATTCAAGGACATCAGCAATGCGTACGAGGTAGAGTATTTGAAATTCATGATTGAAATGGGTTCACCCTGAATCGAGGTTATTAATCTTATAGGAATTAAACTTGTTTTGCAGGTTCTGTCAGACGATGAGAAAAAATCTCTATATGACAAATATGGAGAGGCTGGACTTAAAGGTGCTGGTATGGGCATGGGGGTAAGTAAATCTCCAATGAGTATGGTAGAAAGCAATTTTTTCATCATATCTTCTGCCTTCTCATGGTAGCATATTCTCTATGGCAGGATTTCAGCAATCCTTTTGATCTATTTGAGTCGCTGTTTGAAGGCATGGGTGGCATGGGGGGCATGGGCGGCATGGGGAGCAGAGCTTCTAGGAATAGAGCTGTTGATGGTGAGGATGAATATTACAACCTCATCTTAAACTTTAAGGAAGCAATTTTTGGGGTTGAAAAAGAGATTGAGATAAGCCGATTAGAGAGCTGTGGAACTTGCAATGGATCTGGCGCTAAACCAGGGACCAAATCATCCAAATGTAGCACATGTGGTGGGCAAGGCCAGGTTGTCTCGTCAGCCAGGACCCCCTTAGGTGTCTTTCAGCAGGTGATGACCTGCTCTTCTTGTGGTGGGACTGGGGAAACATCTACCCCTTGCAACACATGTTCTGGGGATGGTCGGGTGAGAAGAACAAAGCGGATCAGTCTGAAAGTTCCAGCTGGTGTGGACTCTGGTAGCCGTTTGAGGGTCCGAAATGAAGGTAATGCTGGAAGGAGAGGCGGGTCTTCTGGTGACCTCTTTGTCATTATTGATGTTATGCCTGACCCTGTCCTAAAACGGGATGACACCAACATTTTGTACACCTGCAAGGTGTCTTACGTTGACGCAATCTTGGGAACTACAATAAAGGTTCCAACAGTGGATGGAATGGTTGATTTGAAGATACCAGCCGGGACCCAACCAAACACGACGCTAGTAATGGCCAAGAAAGGTGTCCCCCTTTTAAATAAAAACAACATGAGGGGTGATCAGTTGGTTCGTGTGCAGGTTGAAATCCCAAAGAGACTGAATGCTGATGAAAGAAAGCTCATTGAGGAACTCGCCGATCTAAGCAAGGGCAAGACTGCCAGCAGTAGGAGATAGTTGTCTGCGGCATCTTTTTTGCATCCATCCATCTATTTATTATTGATCTCTTCAGTTATATTCTCCCTTTGTGGGTGCTACTTTGTGTGATCCTTTGATTGGCATGAAGGGGAAATCAGCAGCTCTCAATCAGTTGAACTCTGTGAAGGGCGAGCAGTTGTTTTGTAGTCTTAGGTAAAATTATATTGTGATAAAAATTTTCCCACATAACACAGGAGGTAGAAAATGAGGTGAAACTTGAGGATCTCTCTCTTTCATCGTCTGTATTCAAACATAAAACTTTATTCTTTGGGATTGAACATAAGTTTTATCTACAATGCAGTCTTTTTCTTTCTATTTAGTTTTATTTTCAAGGATTTGTGACGAATCAAAACCATCCACATAATTTTATCTTATTCAACCAAATTTTTTGAAAGGTTTTTATTAGTAATTGTGGCATGGGCCCGTTTGGATATAGAGTATCTCTATCTCATTTAATTTCAACTAATAATTTCATTACTATTTACAAATCATCTCAACTAATCTCATCTTATTTTACTATCCAAACAGACCCTTAAGTATCGGGGCAAAAGAAATTGCTCTACTGTGAATTACAAAGCATCTAGCTTCAAGATTTTATGGATCATCAGGGTGTCTGCATTAATCTTTCTTCTTCTCGAATTCTACTGGGCATTCCTTTATGGCCATATTTCGTTTTTGCTGAACTCCACGAGATGTTTTCAAATGACTCCATATTTCTTTCAGATAAAACATCAATCCGATTGATGCCATCATCAAGGTTAATAATGGCAAGTTCACTTCACAAACAATACAGACTTTCCCAAGAACCCGTGACTTGTGTTGCTCAGAAAAGTAAAAATGCAATGGGGTGAGAGAGGCTCGAACTCTCGACCTCAGGATAACTCAGAAGCTATGAGACCTACGCGCTAGCCAACTGCGCCACCACCCCTTTGATGATGGCTTTTACGATATAGCGTATAAAAGTAAAAGCATGTACGTTGGCTTCGCTGCATTACCTGACTCATTAATACCACCACCTAATTAAAATCTCGCGATTGTAATTGAGCCTAACTTTGATATTTCAGAAATCGAATTCGGATGGATATAAGTTTCTTATGACATCATAATTACCAATATGTATGAACTTCCTTAATTGCCACTATACCAGAATCAGAAGTACTACTCAGTTTTGTCAAAAAATGCAATATTTGAGAGACCTAGCTTACTCTGTTAGTTTATATGTTATTAGCTTTAGATATTATTCGTATCATCATATCATCGTATATATGCATGCATATGGTATTAATGCAGATTACACATATGATAATGTGATATGATGACGTGGTGACCTGACTTGGCAACTGAGGTGGCATATGGCATGTGTGCTGGACAGAATCTATAGTGGGAAGTTATTTATTTTGAATTTCAAATTTAAGCATTTATGTGTCTTGTATGGTGTGTTAGACATATATAGGAAATAGTTAAGCACTTAATATTTATAATTGTTGGAAGTTGTCTACAGCAATTACCAACACATGATTGGGAAGTTGTATTTGGCTTTCTTTTTATTTAAACACAAGGAAATAGACGAAATGGACAGATCATTTTGAGTTTAAAAATCCTCCTGCAAGTTTTGCATATGAAGTTGAGTACTTCATCTCCTTCCACCAAGTTTTCATACAAGATGAAACAATATCAACCGAAATTCTTTGATGATTTTTATTGCAAAACATAGGATTCCTTATATAGATAACTCATTAGAGATACAATATAATTTTATACCTAATAAGGATCATAACAATATAATGGTCCAAATGGATAACAACATATATGGCCTGCACAAAGCGTAGAATAGCAAAAACACATGCATGCATGCGATGGTCCCTCATGTCTACACACACGCACGTGCTTTTAAGGTAGCAGTGAATGGTGTGAATTAAGCCGATCGAAGCACATACAATTTGAGAAGGTTATTAGATCCAAGCACTAGTGTACGTTGTGAAGTACGTCAAATTACGAAGCAAATAGGTACCGTTGATCAAGCGAATTACAACGGAAGGCATACGATCGATTGGATGGGGGGCATGTGTAGGAAAAGCACCTTTTCCAATTTCCATATTGCATGCCTTTGTTGTGCAATTATATATTCTACAAGGGAATTGAAAAAACTATAAAAAAAAGAATGTTAACTTGTAATTAATACATCAACCGTTGGATCTACTATTATTTTATATCTTAAGCCCAAGTGTAAGTGGATATTAATATCATGTTATATTAATCTTAATTACTTATCGATCGACTAATTATTTATCCACAATCTTTTTTGTAACTATTTATACAGTTTTCAAAAACATATAAAACACAACTTTCAAGAGCATATAATATGCTAGCGCGCTCAAATTTAATTGATTTCTTCGAATTATTTTATCAAGAGAAATTATACTTGCAGTCGTAAATGTGCAAGCGCCGTGCAGTCACTTTAAAAAAAGTGAATAAATATGGGACTCACATGAAAAAAAATTACTTTTTTAATAGTGGACCTCACTCTTTTTCAAAGCGACTGCATTGCGTTTGCGCATTCCACGACTGTATGTAGCATTACTCTTTTACCAAACTCTAGAGTGATCTAGAGTGAGAGAGTGATAAATACATGCATGAATTGACTTCTACAACAATTATAGTTGTCCAAATAAACTTTTTGGGCATCTCAATAAATGATATGAACTAGACCTACTTTATATATATGTCTATATCTCTGCATGTTATTTTAAGTCGTAAAGTTCAGTCAAGAACTAATCCAAATCCATTGTGCACCATGCTTAGCAATAATGCTTTTTATCTTACGCACTCAATTAGTTGGCTTGTCTTGGATTTTTTCCAATTAATTAGATGGCTAGCGGATCAATCTCTTATAGAATTGGTCTATCGTTTCATTTGGATGTTGAGCTGAGTTGAGTTATCTATGAATAGTAGTGAGTACTAGTTGAGATATTGATAGAGTGAATTTTGTGTTGCTCACCTAAGATGAGCTTAGGTATATTTTGATGTTAAGATGAATTTAAATGTATTTATGAAAAGTTGAAAAAAGTCATGGGTCATGCTTGTAAAAAGATCACGTTGAGTTGAAAAATGTTGTGGGTCCCACATATAAAAAGGTTTTGAGTTTACATGAATTTAGTGATTTGATAATTGAGTACTTGGATGTTAGAAGAAATTTAAATCTAAACCGAGTTCGGTCAAGGAACCAAACGCAACCTCAGTACGTTTCATATGTTTCCATTTCATGTTTCTATATATTTTAGAAAAATTATATAACACCACGTACACGTCTCTACCTAACCAATATATGATTTTATCGATTTTATATTTTTGTCATTCTATTTAAATAAGAAAAATAAAAATAAAAATCAAATATTAATTAAGTTGTCGTGTGCAATATAAGTCTTTCATTTAGAATTTATCTACGTCTTAATAATATCAAATCTTTTGTAATTTTCACCAACCCTGATTGGATGTTTTCCGCGCGAACCCAAACCTGATTAGAATCGATCTGTGGGGTGGGCGTAGGAAAGTCAACTTTGAGAGGCAGCGTAATTTGTTTTCAGAAAACATCTTACCTTACCTTATCTCATGATTTCATCTCATTTAAGCTTTGTTTGGAACATTAACTACTTTCAACTCATCTCAACTCAGCATTACAATTTTTTTAAATCCCAATACAAAATATAATAAACAATTCAACTTTTTCAAATATCAAAATAATAATAATATTAAAAAATAATATTCTAACAATATTTTATCATCTCAACTCAACTCACTTCAACATCCAAACTCACCCTTAATCATTACAACTTTTCTAATTTTCAATACAAAATAAAATAAACAATTTAACTTTTTCAAATCTCAAAACAAAAATAATATTAAAAAATATATTCTAATAATATTTTATCCAACTTTTTAACTTTAATATCAACTAATCTCATCTTATCTTCAAAAACAAACAAGCCTAAATCATAATTCACATTTATTTTTTCTAGTTAAAAAATATGGTAGAAAAGGTTAGTTGAATATCAATATTATTTTACAAGTAAAATTCTATACACACCACCATGCATCCTACTTTATTTCACTATATAAGATGTGATACATTTATCACTATTATATGATCCTTTATTAAATGATTTTTTATCATCTAATAATAGTTAATATGTCACATCTTACTTAGAGAGATGAAAATATAGTGTATATCATTACTACTCTTATTTTAATATCTATCATGATCTCTATCTCCCAATTAGCATTCATTTCCTAATTAAGTATATATATTTACCATATTTTATCACATTTAAAAGTGATAGGTGCTGGCATCTATTGTAAAGTATTGACCAATATTTGAGCATTAATGTAAGAATATTCTACAGACTCTTGAGCCTTTAGATACGGCTAGCTAGGCCTACCTTAAATAGAACATGCATGCATGCACTCTTTTGCTTACTACAAGAAAAACAGACTTTTGAGATTAATTTATTGCGATTAAAAGACTTTTCGCAATCAATTTTAGTTACAAATAGTCATTTCGTTAAAATTAACTGGTTGCAAATAAGCAGTTTCCGAGACATTTTCACATTAAAATAAACATATATGATAATGTATCTCTCAAATTTGGATCGGTCGATGTTTTCTCTAATCTATTTATTATAAAAATGACAAATCTATATATATATTAAACATGCGATAAGCATTATTTAAAAAAAAATTAATTAATTTAAAAAACTGGCACGCGTATAATGTCCTTCGAATATGTGCTGACAAATTTATAAATGAGTAAAAGAAAATCTATATATATTACTAGGAATGAAGAAAACGTCCATGATACTATATATATATATATATATATATATAATCGATCATCGTATGCATGCAAATGGCACGTACGCAACCAAAAACTTCAATGTACAATATATTATGGTCGAAATGGATAGTATATAACATGGTACAGAGCGTAGAGTATAAAAAAAACGCATGCATGCATATCCCGCATGTCTACGTACGTGCTTTTAAACAGTTAATATTGGTGTGGGGCCGAAGCACATTATACAATTTGAGAAGTTTATTAGGTCCAATTTCTAGCGTAGTACTGAAGAATGTCGAATAATTAAGAAGCAAATGGGTTGAAGTGAACAACAGGAAGGCATACAAGTGGATGGGCCATGTGTAGGAAAGCACCTTTTTCAACTTCCATATTGACCTTAGCCTCTCCATCTCCACCAACCTTCCAATCAAAGCACTGAACCATGACTGCAATTGTCCTCTGCAGCATACTCAACCCCAACTTTGAGCCAGGGCATGCTCTCCTCCCCGCCCCAAAAGGAATAAACTGAAAAGTTTCTTCCACATTTTCCTTACCTTCTTTATATGAGGAAACTAAGAACCTCTCCGGCCAGAACTCATCTGGGTTTTCCCATATATTTGGATCCCTCATTATTGTATATAGGTTGATGAATATCATAGTTTTTTTGGGTATATCAAAGCCTTCTAGTTTACAATCTTGGCGCGGTGCTCTTGTTACTACAGGCGCTGGTGGGTTTAGTCTTAGCCCTTCTTTGACAACTGCTTGTAAGTAGGGGAGATTTGGGATATCCGATTCCTCAACCAGTCTACTACTGCCAACAACCGATTTGATCTCTTCTCTGAGCTTGTTGAATGCATTTGGATGGTTGATGAGCTCAGCTATCGTCCATAGAATGGTCTCTGATGAGGTACCAGTGCCTCCGACGAAAAGATCCTGCCACATATGTATTTGATGAGTCATTGATGAAAGAGACAAGGTGCATGAGAGTTTATTAACTTATTGCAAATAAGCTTTTGATTTGGATGCCTATAATAAATTGCATTGCAAATAATTTAAGTGGCATTGTATACGTAATTGGTAGATTTGGGCTTTATAAATAAATATCAGTACCCTTGTAATTGACATTGCATAACTGGTTGATTTGGACTTTATAATTTAATTGACATTAATGCAGATGTCACAATTGAAGTTGTCACGCAAGTGATATGTTTTAGTACTTCTCATGCAAATTGGTTTTTTTAATGGGCAAAGTGGGCAAGGTGAGAGAGACAAGTGAGGTTGGTACGTGCTCTCCATGCATTTAGGTGTATGTCTTATTTGTTTTCACAATTATTCTCAACTTATCTCATCTAATCATTACAACTTTTTTAAATTTTCACATAAAATAAAATAAACAATTCAATTTTTTCAAATCTCAAAACAAGAATAATATTAAAAATATATATTCTAATAATATTTTATTTAACTTTTAACTTTAATCTCAACTTATCTCATCTCATTTCACCTGCGAAAACAAACGAGACCTTATTAATATAGTTCATGCACCTTTATCTGCTGGAAGTCCATCATGGCTAGGTATATAGACGCGTGGAGAACCCACAAAACAGGGTTGATGTAAAGGAATCACAAGCTAGCGCTCATTGATCAGGACGAATTTGAGTTATATATATATATATATATTATCTTGATCCTAATCTCTTAAGAACATTAGAAAAAAAAAAAAAAAACTCTTTATATCAACATCCATCTCTCAAACCATTTTATCACTATATTGCGTATGTTAATTAATGAAAATTACTAGAACTATATATGACCATTTTTAATTATGATCTTGAAATGGTTTGAAGCATGCAATTTCTTGCACGTTCTTCAAAAACATTAATGTGAGTATATGTAAGATTTAAATTTTAAAATTTAAATTTTAAATTAAATTATGTTACGTGAGATGTGTAGTGTAAAAGCCTTCAAATAAAATTATTGTTTCTCCAAATCTTTAAAGAGTAGTTAAGTACTGATAAAAAGAAATCTATCATATATAGAACTTGATAAATATTAAATAACCAAGTTAATTAATATAATATGGTTAAATTCCCTTTTTGTTATCAGTTTTAGTTTTTTGGGCAGCATGCATGGTTTATCAATGGGCGATTTAGCATGAATGGGTTTAAGAAAAGATCTAAAACCAAACTCTGATCGACAGCACTCTTTACAAGCAAAATAAATTAACAAAAAAATAATTACTAAATCAAAGTAGACAAAGGCAAAAACTTACTCCAACTAAAGCCTTGAGATGGGTTCTGGTCATCTGGACCTCAGCTTTGTCATCTTTATGTACCTTCAGTAAAATATCCATTAGATCTTCACGCTCTCTCTTCTTACCCTCGTCTTCATGGTCCTTCAACAACCTTTCCAAAAGCCTGTCATACCTCACCAACACATCCATGACCTCCTTTCCATAAAGCCAGAAAGCCAATTTTCTTAGGGGTCCCAACACATCCCCAAGAATCATCTTTGAACCCAAATCAAATATATCTTTCACCAACTCTCTAATCCCCTCAGCTTCATCACCTTTCTCCGAACACCTTGTGCTCATAGCCATCCTGCATAGAGTGTTATTTGAAAACTTCATTAGCTCAGCACCTACGTCGATAGCCTCTTTCCTCTCCGCACACTCGAGCACACTACGCAAAAACCAGATAAGTTCTTCCTCTCGTACACCCCGTGAGCGTTCAAGCTGTCTGGGTGAGAGGAGTTCGGTCATGCACAGCTTCTTGACGAATCGCCAATAATCACCATATGGGGCGCTGAAAAACCCGTACTTTCCATATGGCATTTCATCGGCGAAACCTAGCTTTGGATGATTCGAGAAAGTAAGATCCTGGGTTTTGAATATTTCGGTCGCCACAGAGGCCGATGAAACAACAATGCACCGACAAGCACCAAGGCGAAGGTAGAAGAGAGGGCCATACTTGGTGGAGAGGTTATGCAAGGATATTGGGAGGTATGATCCGAGGAGGTGGAGGTGACCGATGAGTGGGAGGGCTGGTGGGCTGGGAGGGAGGCTGAGACGTGACTTGGTGGGCTTGCCCAGAAAGGATTTGAGCAGGAAGGTGGAGACTAAACAGAGAAGGAAGCAGAGGAAATAGTACTGGACATCAGCCATGGCTATCTAGCTACCAGCTGCCTTGTGGTATATATTCTGTGACTTGGGTGCCGTTTAGTTAGTAGTCGAGATGATATTAGTCGAAATAAAAGTTAGAAGTTGTATAAAATATTATTATAATATTAATTTAAAAATATTATTATTATTTAAAAATTTAAAAATATTGAATTGTTTATTATATTTTGTGTAAAAGTTTGATAAAATTATAATAAATAAATGAGATGAGATATTTTACATGAAACCGGACGTTAATATAATATATATATAGCATGGCCTGCGATTATTTGGACGAAAATACAAAGGAAAAATCTAATTATAAACGATTCTGCGTATTAATATGCGCACTTATTCAATATGATTGGTCAGAAAGTAGATTTTATTGAAAACAGTACTAATTTAAATTTAGAATATGAAGACAATAACATTAATATGCAGATTAGTATGCAAACTTGCTTGTACATAACAAAACTCAAATACAAAAGGAGTGTACGTCCAACATTGCTGTACGAAGGTTTCACTTTCACTTGGAAATAATCTCATATGCAAAGCCGGCCAGATTGACAGAAATCTCCAAGCTTTTAAAACGAAGGTCTTGGATTCAAAACTCTCCTTCCCAAATGTATAAAAAAAATAATCTCAGATAATCTGAGCGGCAAAGAAAGATTTTTTAAAATAATAAATAAATAAACTTATATTCTACTGTGTTACATATATAATAAATCAAATCTGGTTTGACATTGTTGGAACTTATATAATACATAAGTAGATTTTTCCTACAATTAAAGCGTACGGCGGTGCTCTAGATGATCTGCAATATTATGGAGCAATTAAAATAGAAAAATAATAAGATTACTACTATCTTACTATTTATTTATTATTTTTTTTTTATTTGATTTTTTTAAAATTTTTTATTTTACTTAATGGTTAATAAATACTATTAATAAAATTATATGGTTAAAGAATTGATTATATATAAAAAAATTGTACGTAATTTTTTTTTAATTAACGAACTCAAACCTAATGATAAATAAAAATTAATTATCAGAATCTAGGAGCGGGCGGCTGTTTTAACACATCCTCATCGTCTACTTGCATACAAATTAATATTTTATTCTTTTAATGTTTACATTTATATATTTATAATTAGCTAGTATTAATTAATCAATCAATCAATCAAATATTGTAGTTTTCACCCCCAGCCCATGCATGCAGACGGTTAATTATACGTTTAGGTATCGGCCATCGAAATCATCAAACCTCATCATCAGATCAATCTTCGGCCGGCTGTTTTATTTAACACATCCTCTTCTACTGTACTTGCGTCAGTGATCCACGATACTAGATGAGAAATTCTATACATCAGCCTACAGCCGGCACACACTTCACATCACCTTTTTTTTTTTTTTTTTTTTTTTTTTTACACTCAATGCATTGAGTGTGTGCCGGTGGAGGCAGATGCAAATATTCTTCCATACTATATTACATATAGAAAAAATCTGCTTCTACTGTGTGAAGCAGCCCCAACACACTTAACGTGCTGGGGTGAAAAAATAAAAATAAAAATTTGTACTGGGATGGTACGGCTTCCGGTTGCCCCCCAGAATGGCTCTTACATATATCCCCAAAGTATAATTATAAATAAAGAAGAATTAATCTTGCAATAACTTTGAGGATGTGCCACCTAGCCCAACATATAAGTTACATGGATGAATATTTTGGTATAAAGAAATGATATTTGCAGTCGATGAGTACGTAAGTGCTACGTAATCTATTTGAAAAAGTGAGTAAATATGGAACCCACATGAAAAAAAATAATAATTTTTTAATAATAAACCTCATTCTTTTTCAAAATAATTGCGCGATATCAGTGCACTCGACGATTTACATTACTCTTTATGGATAGAATAAAAAATCCCAAATTGACGCGTGTTATGCTTGGGAAAGAAAACTGTATTATCCAAGTTTGGGGTTACTAATTACTATCCCATTGAATGACCCCAAAAAAAAAAAAAAAAATTTAAGGAAGACTGTCAACTCACAATATAAGGAAAGAAGTTAGGGATGTAAGTTGAAACCGGAAAACCGGTCCGGTTTTACCGGTTTTAAACCGGTCCGGTCCGGGACCGGTTCTTAGAATGTGAAAACCGGCCGGTTCCGGTCCGGTTCCGGTTTTAAGATTTTTCGAACTGGACCGGACCGGTTGATAAAAAAAATATAAAAAAAATATTTATATTATTGTATATATAAGTTTTATACAAATATAATATATATATATTAATATATATATATAAGTTTTTTATATTATGTATAATTATAATTTTTTATGTGAAAGTTTTATATATAATTATATATATTTATATATGAAATAATTTCTTATTATAATTTATAAATTATTACATAAAATGTTAATACTAAATCACTAAAAGTTTATAACTAGTACTAATATTAAATATATAGTTTATAACTAATACTAATATATAACTTATAATAAAAGTATAAAACAATATTTTTTAAATTAGTTTTTTTTTTTTATAAACAAATTTATGATGACAAATTGTGAAACTTACATTTTAAAAAAATCGAAAAACCGGACCGGACCGGACCGGAAACCGGTAAACCAGAAGTACCGGTTTAGGAGGGTAACCGGTGCGTAATCGGTTTTGAAAAATACAAAACCGGTACATACCGGTTCGGTCTTAGATTTTGTCCAAAATCGGACCGGACCGGTTACACCCCTAAAAGAAGCCGATTATATGGTTTGAGAGAGTTTCTATCTTGCCCAGCTGGAAGGAAGTAATCATTTTCATGCAGCTACTATACAGAACTAGATTTTTTGTTGTTGTATTCTTAATTCAATTACTTATTTCTACCAAGAGGGGAGGTAATGGAAAGAGAATGATAGTTACAATCATGGGTGTGTAAGCAGTGTGTAATTATTTAAAAAAAAAGTGAATAAATACGAGACTCATATGAAAAGAAATTAATTTTTTAATAATGAACCGGATCCTACTATTTTTTCAAGTGACTGCACGGTACTTGTATATTCCACGATTGTATATAATATTACTCTAATTGAAAAGTGATGATTGAGGTTCCATGGCCTAATTCAGTCAATGGCTCCCTCCCCTCTTTCCCAAATTGATTAGTTTTCCTTCAAACGGTTCTCCCGGCCCTCTCAACAGAATAGCAGTTAGGAAATAACGACCTTAACAAGCTAGCAATTAATGGAGAACTTTTTAAAACTGTCCCATTTGTTCTAGCAGTAACACATGACAGGCTTTGGATACATGTGGTTGCAAATTGAACCTTTTTAAATGTATCTTTAAAACAATTGTCCATACAACCAAAGAAAATAAGTAGGTTTTATTCATTAGTATTGATCAAAGTCATATCTAGATTAAGAAAAGTGTTAAGTTCACAAAGAGATAAGCAAAATTTACAAACTGTGGCTAAATGTAATACGTTAGATTTTTTTATAATAAAAAGAGTTTCACAATTTGATATACACAACAAATTACTTTAATTGTGAACTTTAATTTTATGAAATCTCTTTGTGGACCAAACAGTTTTTCTTGAATTGAGAGAGTAAGGGAGAGAGAGAGAGCTGTTTAGGCTTACAATCACATCATTTCACGATGTGGTAATTGGTAATTCAATAGGACAATCTATTCTGAACCACCCTTTCCCTTGCATTTTTTTTTTCATAGGAAGGGGGTAAATCAAAAGGGTAGTTTTAACATAAAGACAAATGCAACGAGTAACATCCATTGCAGCCAAAATTATCGACCTCACAAGACTAGGAAAACCCGATGCGTTCTCTAGCCGGCAGGGACAACATTTTCAAGTAATAACTCCAAGTCTTTCAATCTACATGGATAGTTTGTAACCTATGTAAGCCGTCTGCAGGTGAAATAACCAAACAATTTCAACTATATATAAATCAAATACCATACCTGACATCACTCAAATCAGGATAGATGGCTATTGCATCTTTAAAATCCTACCTTAAATGAAAAAGAAAGAAAAAACGAGTGAGTCATGATCTCGTGAAACAACTATCTCGCTATCTACCTCCAGCATATGTAGAATATCATGGCTGTAATTTTCTTTGCTTAAGAGCTAAAGAGGGAAAGGTCGGACCTGGTCAGCTGTTGAAGATGTGTAGGTAATCACACATGACATTCCAGCTCTTGTTGCTGCCTGCAAATGTAGTTTTTTACTTCAGGGTTTATCATGGTTCAATGTGTAATGCCCAAATAAGAGATAAAAATGTGGAACAGTAACTCAAAATTGGGGGTTCACTGTTCTCCGAGGTTTTAACTGTTCTTTCAATGCTAATGAAGGTTTGTACCTGTTGAGGCACGCCACTTATTAGTTAAAAGCTTTTAGATTTGATGTTCTAACATCATCAGAGCACAGGCCATGCTTTTGTATTTGTTTTGGTTTCAATTGGATCATTGACTCTGTTTGTTTTGATTTTGGTGTCAATTGAGCCTGGACATAAGAGGGAGTGTAAAGGAATCCCGCATCAATAGCCTGTGTTCGGTTATGGGTATGTGTACTTGTTGGCCATATTTACCCTCTAGCCTTAATGTTTGGATTGGATGCTCTAAAACTGTAAACTACTCATTCCAAGCGGATAAAAGTAACTGATTATTACAAATCACAAGATCTACCTGTAGTCCAATAATGCTATCCTCCACTACCAAACAATCTTGAGGTGAAATGCCTAGCCTCTGCACGGTATCAATTTACAGTTATGACACGATATGTTCCAAGCAATAGAAAGCAGAATCGCGAAAATTACCTTGGAAGCTGTCAGATAAATCGATGGATCGGGCTTCTTTTCCTTCACATCATCACCTGCAAGCCATTAAATTTAATATTATCAAATCTATATAAATGGACTAGAATTGTAAACAAATAGAAATCAAAGGGAAATTGGCTTGCTTTGCTGATAGACTTGAACAAAAAGAAAGGAGTGACAAAATTTTGAAGACAGGTGCAGAATAACTAACAATAACACAAAGTGAACAACAAAAGTGTGAATGAGTTCCAAGTGCTTTACATGGATGCTCTTATGCACATGCGTCACATGCATACGAGAATGAATTATACAGACATTCAACAAGTCTCTCAGGTATAATATGCCCAAAATACATTGAATATTCCATTTAAAAAATGGACAACATACCCGCAAGGAAGCAATCAAGACTTTGAAACCGCTCCTATGATAAGGAAAACACAAGAGAGATGAATACATGTTTCTGAAACAGAAAAGTACAAACTATAGCAAGACATAAATTCTAAAGAAACAACTTACAATTCCTATAAGGCTTTCGAGACATAGTATAACCGAACTTTTAGTTGCTGCAGAGCAAACAGCCAATTTTCTACCCTACAACAACAGTGAGCAGAAAAGAAGGTATCACTATGAATTAGCACAGAAGTTGTCATACTGAAGAACAGATGATCTTGGAACCCAATTACAGATCAAGAAAATGCAAATGCATCGAGTTCAATATAACGTGCAAACACAATTGCATTTAGATGGTAAATTTATCTTACAGCAGCCCTGGCCTCATCCATCAATCTCAAAACCCCAGGTCTAGGTTCCACCTAAAGAAAAAAATATCAGTCTGTATTTCCAGTTGCCCATCAGCTTAGATAATAAAATGAGAACAAGAAGAAAATTAGAGTACAAGAAACGTAAAATTTCTCCTTACAGTTCCAGATTTGATTATTTCTTTGTACCTTTCAGTCTTCCAATCCTACAGAACCATAAAAGGATCAAATATGGCATCAGCCTGAACTTCAAGTGAATCTATACAACGTATGAAACTGTTCACTTATTTACCAGTTATTTGTTGTATGTTTGTAGATGAACTGAAATTCAATGGATAATTTCAGACTCTAGAGCTTCTATGTTATATACTATACTTCTCGAAAGAGAGAAGACCAAATTCCGTTGACAATGTATAAACGCTTTGGAATGAGTTGCCACCTCATGAAGAAAGATTCTGAACTGAGGCATCCAATTTTACTTCGAAATCCATTTCTATTAGTCCACTTCGTGGTAATAAATACACCATTCAGAAATCTCTAGTTCTTGTTGAACTACAAGGCTTATTCTCCATTCAAGTTTAATGGAAAATAAGAGTAACATAATAAAGTACTCACACGTTCTCACTATAATTTTTATTCAGAACAAAGAAATAAATCGAGAGTAAAGTTTTTCGGAAGGTTTAATTGCCAAGCCATTAATATTTACTCAACTAAGGCAACAGCAACTCTAAGATTCATCGATTCAACTTCTTACTTCATTTTAACTCATATTTCTTTTCCCACAATTTGAGGCATACTTCAAGATCATTTAATAGCTTCTCTCATTCTCAATATAAAAAGCTCATGCATTTAGTATCTTCACTTTTTCTCAGCAGCCAAACAAGTAATAGAGTAATTAAAAAAAGAGAGAGAAAGAAGATACCTGAAGAGTATCGACCAACTTGGCTCGGTCCTCATCCGCCTCTGGAGGCTTCTCGAGTATCGTCGACGATGGCCACCCGTTCTCCCCAAAGTACCTTCACAATCCCATACCCCAAACCAATCAACCAAACAAAAAAACCGAAATATTGTAAAATATATATTAGAGAGAGAGAGAGAGAGAAGGTAGAGACCATCGCATTTTGGGCTTGCCGCCTCCGATGCGGTTCTGGAGGTCGTCGTAGAAGTCGGAGTCCCAATAGAGAGGCAGTTGTGATTGAGAGGAAGAAGGGCAGCGGACATTGAAGTGAGCGAAGGCGTCATTGTAGGCCTGGCGGTGCAAATGCTCGGACTCGAGTATCACGCCGTCGCAGTCGAATACCAGAGCTCGGAGACGATTAGAAGTCGATGATGCCGAAGCCGAAGCCGAGACCGAGAGCGGTTTCTCGAAGGGGAAACATTTACGGAGGGTTCGAAACCGAAGAGTAGTGACATGGAAGAGAGGATTAGGAGGAAGAAAGCTAGGGGCAGAAGAAGAAGGGGAAGAGGGGGAGAGAGTGGTGCGGGAGTGCATTATCGTGCACGCCATGGCTGTGTGGCCTTGGGGCACTGCCTCTACTTTTAACGGATTTAACGACCTTAATTATGGACCTTTAAATATTGGGTTACCCGATCTATATATATATATATATATATACTAGCAGTAGGATAACGTCCGAGGGACGTTTGACAATTTTTTTTTTTTAATCTCTAGTGATTGAAGAAGTGTTTTTTTTTAATGATATTGTGAATTTCTTTTTTTTTTTTTAAATATTTATGATGACTAAAAAAATATATGAAAAATATTAATGTTTTTTGTGGGGGAGGAATAACTTTTGTCTTGTAGAAGAAGGAGCAATCCTGTATGGCGTAAGATTTTCTAATTGATAAAAAAAAGCACGTTTGCCACATCTGTCAAATTGAAGAAAAAAATAAAGTGTAATTTCAAATATTAAAATGGTCTAATGTATAAGAATAAAATTATTATTTATTTATGTTCATCATTTATTATGAAATTTAAATTATATTAAAAATTCAAATTAAATATATAGTTTTTTTCTCTTAAAAATGTACAGTAAAATTAATATTTTTTTCACTTTTTCTTTCTTTCTCTCTCTCATTCCCAACACACGATTGCAGTATTACGTCGCACATTGACATTCACACGGATTTAAAAAAAAAAAATACTGTTTATTACTGTTCATCATCATACTGTCAACAGTAAAAAAAAAAAAAAAAAAAAAAAAAAAAACTGATTTAGATTTACTGTTCACGATGAACAGTAATGAATAGTAACAATTATACGCTCTTTTAAGTATAGGCAGAGATATATAAACAAAATTTCATCGTTTATTTAATATTCAGTAAAACTTTATCTTTTATTTAATGATGAAAAATTAGTATTTTATAAATTGAAGTTAATTTTAAGTGTATGATATAATATTTAAAATTTAATTATCTATTTTATGTTAGTTTAAATCAATATTTAAACTTCTACTGTTAGATTAAATCTGAAGATCAAAGATGAAGGGTTGGAATTTAAAACTCAAAAACTAATATTTTTTCCTACTTTCACAAAAAAAAAAACTATTTATTACTGTTCATAAACAGTAGCAACGGCAAAAAACTATGCGAAAAACAAAACTTTTTTACTATTCATTACTGTTCATCTCTATAGCCGCTTTTAAGTATAGGCCGTGATATAAATACAGCGGAATGAGGAAATATGGAGAGAAAGGAAAGGAGAATTTGATAGATGCACAATTAAAGGCAGGCGGTAGAACGACCATATGCATGTATGATATGCAAAATAATTTCAACAAGTAAATAAACATAAACATATTCATAAACTTTCAAAATAATTACAAAGTTTATGGCACAAGGTAGAGCTTTATTTGCTCTTGGTTGGGTTTGAGAGAAGGTAGGCAGAACTTACAAGGGAATTGTTCTCTGGAAAAATCTCTGCCTAAGAATGAAATGAGATTCTCCTTTTATAGATGAAGGAGTCCCTGTTTACAAAGTATCCGTGAATGACAGCTGTCATTACTGTTTAGTCACGGGTAAAGCAAAAGTAAAATTAAGTCCGTGAGTGAACAGTGTTGGTACTGTTCAACCACGAGTGTCATGATTGTGTCTGGCGGCGGCTGCTGCTTTCGGCACAAAACGACAATTCTGATAAAGGAGACCGGTCAGTAGGTCTTCTTTGAACTCAAATAGTGGTCTGGCAAAGGGACTTGTCATTAGTCTCTTTTGTCTAGTAGCAATTATTCTTCTTCTGAGTAGAACCCAGAGTTACCGAAGACGTTGCTATAGGAAGCCTCTGATGCAGTGTCTGAATCTTCATCTTCAGATTTGCTTTGAGACTTTGATAGTGATTCTTTAAGTATGTTGATTAAATCCTTCTTTTTAAGTCCATCAAAGATGTCTGTTTTCTTTTTAGACTTAGAGGATTTAGAGGATGAACTGTCCTTTACCCCCCCGGATTTTGTTGGAGATGCAGGGGCCTGAATTAAGGGATATTCAGGAGCGTTGGATGGTCCAGCCATGATCTTTGGAAATTCTTTTTTATCCTGCAGATTAGGTGAAGCTTGTGGAAAATCCTTGATCAATAAATCAACAATCTTATCAGTATTTGCAAATTTATCCCACAATTTGGTGAAATAAACTCGTGTCATCAAATCACCATTTCTTTCATAGTTCCATTTAAAGATCCACGGGAGGTGGTATCTTTTACAGAAGTGTAAGGAATGATGAAATTTTTTAGAATGTTGATCAAAGTTGGATCAACAATTTTTGAATAATGCTGGTAAGCTGTAAAGAGCTCACCAGGAAGATTTTCTGGAATTAATCCATATTGGTTCCACCATTGAATGAACCAAAGTGGAAAAGTTCCTTTGAATTTGATATCAAATTTTATGAACCAAGAGTGGCTCATATCAGGGGTTTGGAAGAACATAAAGCGCTTCCAGGCATCAATGTAATCAAAATAAGAGAAAGCAGTGTCCGTTTTCTCAAGTCTTTTGGAAGTAGATAGGTTGGTTCCCCATTCTGCTTAAGTAATGACTCGATGAATATGAGCACTGTGATAGATGAGTTTTTTGGTGTCAACCTTGTCATAAATGGGTTTGATCACCAGAGAATTGGTAAGGAGGAGAATACTGGAATAGAATTGAAGATTTTTTGAGGAATCTTCAGGGATCCAGTGAAAATAAGTGGGAAAATAGGAGGAGCAAATTTTGAAAACATCTGTATATATTGTGCTGTTAGGCTCAATATGAAACAGATATGAAGCAAAATTATTTTTCAAATATTCAGATTTTCCTTTTGGGAGGAAAAACTGAGGAGTAATAGCAGTTTGCTCTTTTGACTCAATTGCTTTCGCATATGGGTCAAAAGTGGTAGTGACCGCAGACGAAAACGTATGTGGTTGTACAGGTTTGCCGAGTGGCTTGAACCTGTTGGCAAGTTCCAGTGCTGAAGAAACAGCACCAGTAGTAGAAGATCCAGCCTCATTCTTGATGAGGTTTATACTGGGCATTGGAGGTGGTGGGTTCACCTTTTTGTCTCTCTCTCTTGTTTTATTCTTGCTGGCCATGGTGTGGTTTCTGCAAGAATTCACGGGTGAGAAAGTCAGGGATAGAATTTTGTGTGCCTTTTATGTATTCAATATCAAAATCAAAAACACTTAAAATAGCTTGCCATCGTGCAAAAATATGTTTTGATGCTATGTTTTTAACATCTTTTACTAAAACAAATTTAGCACTCATGCAATCAATTCTGACAAACAATTTTTGGTTTAAAATGTCAGATTGAAATTTAGATATACATAGTACTATAGCCAAAATTTCTTTTTTAATAGTACTATATTTTTCTTGTGCAGAATTCCAGGTTCCAGAATGGAAACGAACAATTTGTTCAGACGAACCTGGTGAAACACTTTGTTTCAGAATGCCACCATAACCTATGTCTGAGGCATCTGTTTGGACAATTTTAAAAGAATCAGAAGTAGGGATACCAAGGCACGGGAGAGTTTTGACATGTGCTTTGATTTTCCTTACTAAATTTGTATGGATTTCTGTCCAAGGAGGAGGATTAGAAAGAAGTCGTTTAAACAAAGGACGACATTGTTTCCTCATATCCTTGTAGAAATCAGCAACATAATTGAGAGATCCTAAGAACCTCTGCAATTGTTTTTTATCAAGAATGACATCAGGGAATTTGTCAGCAAATTCGATAGCTCTTTGGATAGGCCTGATTTTGCCTTCAGAGATGTCATAACCAAGGAATCTAATCTTGGTTTGGAACAATTTAATTTTTGTTGCCGAAACAACAAGACCATTGAGTCTAATGATGTTAAGAAACGAATTCAAATGTTTCCAATGTTCATCAATAGATTTAGAGAAGATAAGAACATCGTCGATATAGACAATGGTAAAAGCAGAGAACGAATTGAAGATATCGTTCATGATATTTTGAAATTCACTGGGACGTTCTTAAGGCCAAAAGGCATGACGTTCCACTCAAAATGACCAAAAGGGGTAACAAAGGCAGTCTTATACCTATCTGACTCGGCTATTTGGATTTGCCAAAAACCGGACTTAAGGTCAAACTTGGAAAAGACCACACCATCACTCAACCTATGAATTAAGTCATTCTTATTGGGGATAGGGTACCTAATCCACTCTAAGACTTTGTTCAAAGGTTTGTAGTTGATAACTAGACGAGGGGTACCACGTTCTAGTTCTGCATTTTTCTGGACATAAAAGGCGGGACAAGACCAAGGTGACTTGCTTTTCCTGATAATGCCTTTATCTTGAAGATCTCGTATCTCCTTTCTACAATATTCCAAAGTCTTTCTGTTCATTTGAACAGAAGTGGCTTTGGTTGGTATTTTGGATTCATCAAAACCTTTAATGTATGGGAGAAAAACTATGTGTTTCTTCCTATACCAGAAAGCATTAGGTAAATCCGAACAAACATCTGTTATTAAACGTTTGTTGAAATCTTCAATTTTTGAAATCAAAAGAGAAGAGGATAATTGTTCAGAAATCTTTTTATACTTGATTTCCTGTTGGAGGAAATTCAAATGTTTTTGTTTTGCTAAAAACAAAGATTTCTTGCTCTTATCCGTATCAATTTCAAAACGGGAAGCAAAATGAAATTTTACTTTTTGACCAAAAGGATCGGTAGTGATACCGTCTTTTTCAGTCATGAAGGGATATAAAGAAGATATAAAATGGATTCCCAAAATAACTTTATCAGACATGTTTTTGACTAAAACAGAGGGAATCCGAAAACAAATATTATCCTGGCAAACATGAGCATTATTGAGCTCATAATTAATGGTCATCTTTGAGCCATTTGCCGAGAATAATTTTTCTGTAGATTTTTCAAAATATTTGCTAGGAATGAGTCCTTCTTGAATGCAATTCAAGTCTGATCTGGAATCAATCATAGCAACAACAGAGAATTGAAAATCATGAGCAACAATAATATTAACACGTGAAAACCATTTAGGAGGAATGATATGACGAATTAAACAAATCTGGTTGTCGGCAAGAATATCCTGTTGACTAGAACCAGCCTCAGTTTGCTCATTGTCAGAAGGAATATCTTGATCAAGTTGTTTGTCAATCTTGATTAATAAAAATTCTTGTCTTAAAACTTCGTTCTCAGATTTGAGGTTATTTATTTCAGATCTGAGTTCTACAATTTCCTTTTTGACAGAATTTATTTCATGTTGTAAATCAGAAACAGAAATATCCTTGGATTTTTTCTTTGAAAATCTTTCTAAGGTTTCTTGAAAATTAATCCTTTGATTAGAAGGTTCTGGATCTTTGCGAACCATTACCTTCTTTAGCTTTAGAAGATATTATTCTTTAAGCTCAGGATTAGTAATTTGGGAAATAAGGGTTAGCAAAAGATTTTCTTGCTCTTCAGACTTAGTTAAGACATTGATTGTCTTTCCTGGAGTCTTATAACAAGTAGTATTACAATTGCAACCCAGCTTTAGATCAGATGGTTCATGATTATCAGTTTCAGAGTGATATTCTGAATCACTAGAACTGACTTCAAGAGTATCCGATGTTGAAGACGATTCTATTTCTAGGAGTCGAAATAGTTCTTCTTTATCATGGTTACCAATATCCAACTGATTAAGCTTTTTCTTAATTTTTTGGGCTTTCTTGGGACATTTATCTGCAAAATGTCCAGTCTTGCCGCATATAAAACATTTTCTTGAAGAAACATCTTTAGCATCTTTTTTCTTGGAAAATGACTTAAAAAAGGGTTTTTTGTGAGGTTTTTTATAAAATTCATCACGGGATTTTCTCCTGAAACCACCATGAGGTTTATAAGTTTTGTGCTTCTTTCTGGATTGAGTAATATTAGGAAGACCGAATTGTTCACAGAAAGTGCCCATTTCGTATTTGGCCTTCTTATTATTTCTCATCTGTTCTCGAAGCATTCTTTGATCATGACACATACTAATGCCAAGTTTCTTAACAATACTGAACATATCACCATAAGTGTAATCCTCATAGTTAAGTAACCCAGAGGCATCAGTGAGTTCTTCCTTGACTTTATAAGCAAATAGTCGAGGTAATCCATCAATAAATTTCTCCTTCCAGTAAGGCTTCTGGCTATCGTCATGAAGCATTACTCGAGAAATAAAAACATCTTGGTACCATCTGTAATCAGACATCTGACGACATCTTAGATTGTTTAACTGGTCACTGACGCGGCTAGTTATATTAGATGGTGTCCCAATAAAATGTTTCAAAATAGTATAAATCAAAGTATTGATTCCATCAGGATGAGCCATCCTAATAGCTTCGTCAAAAATAGGTAAATCTTCTTCATTGCGTTTTACCGCATTTTGGATGGTTTCTCTAGTATCATTGGTGAGGTACTTATCCCACCAATTTCTTAAAACACCAGTAAAACCTTGAGTTAAAATCCTGACAATATCTGGTTGCCTAATGTTATTGTTGATATAAGCATTTGCAACCATGGACATTTTACTCATGGTATTGATGATTTCTTGTTCTGAGAATCCATCAATATTCCATTCGTAAACTTTGTCGGCAGAGTAAGAAGATTGGTTTTGGAAAACCTTCTCCTCAAACTGTAAATCAGGAGGTGTAGGTCTGGAGTGCCAGTTTTTCGTCAGACTCATGGGCTTGGGTCCTTTTGAAGAAAATCTGGCAATTTCCAGGTTTTGAAAATTCTTTTCAATCAAATCAATATCCTTATCTTCAGAAGATTCATCGTTAGAAGATTCTTCCGAAGTTTCTTCAAGAACAACTCCATCATCATTACTGTTAAGAGTGCTGGTGGAGGGTTGATTTTCTTTAGATCAGCAATCATTTGGTCAATTTTTTCCAAAGTTTTGGCCTGAGGGTTTTGAAAATTTACTTTAGGCCTTTCTTCGGGTAAACTGATCAAAGGTTTTTCAATCTTTTTCTTAGGTTGATCTTTGAAGAAATTCAAAGGATGCTCAGTTTTAAAAACAGGGTTCGAAGTAAAAATAGGCTTTTCAACCTTTTCTTCAATCCGATCTAACTGTTCTCCGATCGTATGAAGAGCAAGATTCGCAAAATTGTTTTGGGAAATAATCTTTTTTGCTTCTTTCAGAATCTTGTCCTTTTCGGGATCTTTTGAAACAGTATCAGAAAGCTTAAAGGGTGAAGCAATTAATTCCTTTCCCTTAACAGGAATAACAATAGTCTCTAAAGGAGGATGACTAGCATGGATGACAGTCCTTCCTTCTTCTTTGACAAAATCATTTTTAACAACATTTAAAGTATTTTTAGAAACATAAGTGTTCTCCGCAAAGTCTAGAAGAGAAATATGCTGTTGAAGCTTATTCATTTCTTCCTTCCATTTGCGTTTAACACGTTGTTTTTCTGGATCAGAAAATTTTGCAAGATAGGCTCTACGCCTTTGCTTATTTTCTGGTGCAGCAAAATCTTTTAAAAGAGCGAGTAAATCAATTTCAAAAGATTTATTTAAAACATTTAAACTATGATGAACAGGTGCAACAGGGGCTTGCATATCTGAAGCAGTTGGCGACATAGAAGACGTATCTTCTTTATCTGCTTCATCATTTATGTCCTGGTTTTTTGAAGAACCAGCTGCTCCTTGTGCAGTATAAAAAGCAGAAGTAACTTGAGAGGACGTAGAAAATCCTTTCATTTTTAAAGCAGGTTTTGTAGGTTGAACCGTTCTCACCGAATCTTCAAGAAATTGATGGAGTTTGATATCATTTCTTGGATTGTTCTGAACAGGATCAACAAAACTAGATCTGGAACCAGCAAAAGAATTTCTTCTTCTACTAGAGGTTTCAGACTTATCAAAAGAAATTTTAACAGTTCCATCCAAATATTGCTGGATGATGTCAACATCAGCACCCGTAGCAATATTTTTAGGAGGCATGGGTATTTCTTGTTCCAATATCCATTCATTGGGAAGAGTTATGTCATCCCAATAAATTCTTTTTGGAATTTTGATATCCACATCTGAAGTGCTACTCTGGATCAGGAGAGTATGCTTTCCAGAGGGTTTTGCAATGGCTTTTGGATCTAAATTCGTTTTTAAAAGACGATAATAAATCCTGAAAATCAAAGCAAGAGGTTGACTTCCTTCAATCATATGATATCCGGAAGTTAAAATGTTTAAAATCAAACATTTCATAATATGTTTGTCTTTTAAAGACAATGTTATGTTTGAAAAACAATCAAAATGGACTGGTCCTTCTGATAAAGAAGATTGGACCATTCCGAGGATGCTATCCTCAAATTTGAGGAATCTGCCATCTCTTAAACAGAAAAGAACAGAAGCATTAATGCCTAGCCTTGTCAGAGGCTTAGCAGCAATCTGGACAGAACCTATATGAATATATTTATATCCCTCTTGAATGTATTTCAAAATGTCATCTTTGTTAAGAAGATAACATTTTTCATGGGATTTAGATATACTATAGGTTTGTTCAACTGTTCGAACATTTAAGGTTTTTAAAAAAGTATTTTTCAACCAAGTGGTTTGATATATAGAAGATGGTTTAATATCTGGGATCTTCCACGATCCTAGATCAGGAGATGGCTCTTCTCCAAAAGAGCAATCTTCTTCATTGACAATATCAGGTTGCAGGGCCGACCTGTAACTAACTGAGGAATTACTCCTCCCCCACATTCGCCTATGTTTGTCCTCCATCTACAGGGTGGATATCATCTCTCTCACCTGGGAACTTACCGTTTGAGAGGCTACCCCAACTGAACCACTATCTGCCCAACACGCCAACCTAGGCTTCACACGGGACTTACCTGGATTCAGTTAAGCTACTCTGACCCGATCCTGAACACAGGGTACAAGAAACAAGCTCGCACCGAGTAGAAGAAAAACAAACAGAAGAAAATACAAAGGAAAAATAATTTACAACAGATAGATACCAGAGTGGCTCTGTTCTCGAAGCATTCTTTGATCATGACACATACTAATGCCAAGTTTCTTAACAATACTGAACATATCACCATAAGTGTAATCCTCATAGTTAAGTAACCCAGAGGCATCAGTGAGTTCTTCCTTGACTTTATAAGCAAATAGTTGAGGTAATCCATCAATAAATTTCTCCTTCCAGTAAGGCTTCTGGCTATCGTCACGAAGCATTACTCGAGAAATAAAAACATCTTGGTACCATCTGTAATCAGACATCTGACGACATCTTAGATTGTTTAACTGGTCACTGACGCGGCTAGTTATATTAGATGGTGTCCCAATAAAATGTTTCAAAATAGTATAAATCAAAGTATTGATTCCATCAGGATGAGCCATCCCAATAGCTTCGTCAAAAATAGGTAAACCTTCCTCATTGCGTTTTACCGCATTTTGGATGGTTTCTCTAGTATCATTGGTGAGGTACTTATCCCACCAATTTCTTAAAACACCAGTAAAACCTTGAGTTAAAATCCTGACAATATCTGGTTGCCTAATGTATATATATATATATATATATATTTTCTTTTATGAGTTTTATTTGAATTGGATATTTTTAAAAATCAAAGTTGGTGTCACTATACGCTATTAATATTATTGATATCGTACGATTTAATTTATAATTTATAAATTTATAATTTTTTTTTACAAATTAAATTATATCACATCAGCAATATAGAATTTACGTCCTACATATCGATTTAATAATAGAACTTTTCTATTTTAATAGCCGGTGAGAAGTTCGTTATAATATTTAACTAACTTTGTCGCGAATTTAGCTGTGAAGGCATATATTTGCTATAATCTATGAGTTAAATTTGCAAGCTGAATTTTAGTTCTCGAAAACTGATAAAAAATAAAAGGAAAACTGAAAAAAAAAATTAAAAAAAAACAAGAAGAAAGAAATGGGAGATATACAAGGGCTTTAAAATCACTCCATCTCCGCTAGGGTCCGTTTGGAACTTGAACTGAGTTCAGCCTAATTTTAATCTGAATCTAACATTTAAGCACTCAACTTTCAAATTACTAAATTCATTTCAACTCAAAACCTCTTTACACGTTGAGCCCACAACTTTTTTCAACTCAACGCCTCTTTACACGCGGAACCCACAACATTTTTCAACTTTCCATTAATACATTTAGGCTGGTTTGGATTCATAAATGAGATGAGATGAGATAGTTTTAGATGAAAGATAAAAGTTGAAAAAAATATTGTTAGAATATTATTTTTTAATATTATTATTATTTTGGGATTTGAAAAATTGAATTGAGATTTGAAAATTTTAAATTGTTTATTATATTTTGTATGAAAATTTGGGAAAGTTGTAATGATAAGATGAGATGAAACACTTTATGAATCCAAACGAGGCCTAGAACTCATCCTCACATCCATACACATCTAAACTGATATTAGGTGGGCTCCACAAAACTTACTCTACCGTCTCAACTCACTACTATTCATAAATAACTCAATTTATCTCAACCCAACTCAACATTCAAACGGAACCTTAGTCATTAGGCAGCCTCGTTTGTTTTTAGAAAACATCTCATCTCATCTAATCATTACAACTTTCTCAACTTCCAATACAAAATAAAATAAACAATTCAACTTTTTCAAATCCCAAAATAAAAATAATATTAAAAAATATATTCTAACAATATTTTATTCAACTTTTTAACTTTAATCTCATCTTATTTCCGAAAACAAACGAACCAGGTATGGAGTTGGTTTGACTCATTATTGACATGATGAGAAGGGGATGAGACTCATTAACATTATTCTTTTGATCAATTTCTAATCCCTAGAGCATAGGAAGCAACCTATTTTAAGGAAGTGTATCTAGGTCCCCATGTGTGCTTGCCTCACGGGCTTCTTTTTGTGTTTGGTTGTTGAACTCAACTCAACTCAACTCATCTCAAACTAATCATTGATAGAATTCATTATTTTTTCAACTTCCAATAAAAAAGGTAAACTCATCTCAACCTACTTCATACATTTTTACCTAAAAAGTTAAATTCATCTCAATTTAAAAAAGTTAAACCCATATCAATAGAACCTACAAAATACTATTATTTACAACTCAATTCAACTCATCTCAACATTCAAAAGCAGCCTTAACAGGTGCCTCAAAGGATAAGAATTGTCATAATAAAGTGTGCTAATTAAAATATAACTCATTTTGATCCAATACTTATAGAAGAGTATGATTACCCCTTTAATTTAATTTAACTCAATTTGATCCAATTAATCTAGAGATATTATGAGAATCATAGTAGAAATTGAATGTCAACATAAAAGTAATGCAATTTTGAAGATACTACTAAGGAAATCTTAAGATCAGTAACATTGACGTAATTATGTTGGAGGTTAAAAAATAGAGTAATTCTACATACAACCATGAAGTGCGTAACCGCCGCGTAATCGTTTTGAAAAAGAGTGGGGTCCACTATTAAAAAATTAATTTTTTTTATGTGGATCCCATGTTTTATTCATTTTTTTCAAAGCGATTACGCGGCGATTACGCAATTCACGGTTGTAAATATTTTTTCTCTAAAAGATATGAACCCCTCTTTCTAAACCAAAAACCAACTTGCCTCTCCACAAAACAAATTGAACCCTCAGGGAAGGTTAGCTCCTCCCTCTCCAATCTCCATCCTTTTTTCTACTCTACTGTAACATAAAGCTAGTTTATTTTTCCTTTCCCTTCTATTTCCTTTCAATTTTCTTTTTGGGTAAAGTGGCACATGCAACCCCATCAGAAGGTTTATTTGCTGCTGATCTACAAACTACTTGAGCAGTGTGCCAATCAAAGCATATGAGCTACAAGCCCCTATCAAAGCTATGTGTAGGACTCACGCGCCACCGCATCATGCATATAAACAGCATTCACTTTGCACCATTCGACTCATGGACCTTATATCTTCTAAAAACAACTTATACCTACGCTCCACCACCAATGTGCGCACATGCATCGATACAATCTCATGTGTCACTTACGATCTTCCAGCGATCTTGTCTTTTGACTCTAAATATTTAAGTTTTTACTTAAGGAGGACATGAATGTAATAGAATGAGAATCTCCAACAAAATCATCAAAATAGCTTGTAGTACTCCAGTTGGGTTATCAATGTAAAAGTACCACATAATTATTTTGAAAAAAATAAAAAAATATGAGATCAATATAAAAAAAAATTAATTTTTTAATAATAGACTTCACTTACTCTTTTTTGATATGACTACACGATATTTACACATTTCACGATTATATGTAATATCTTTAACAAAAAGGATCAGATGGTTCCTCCTTGGCAACCAATATTGAAGAAAGTCCCTAACCATTGGTCCATTGCACTTTAACATTGCAAGCGCTAATTTTGGACAACTCACTCTTCCCTTGCCTCTATTTTAGTTGAATGAAAATTTAGTTATAAAAAAATTACGTTGGAGTTTGGAATATGCGCAGATCACAAAGCTCTCTCCGAGTCGAGTTGGAACAAGACCAGAGAGCTCAAACTAGATACGTCTATCTACCTCTGACGATGCTGCTGGTGTTGGAGATAATTAAGGAAAGCATTCATTTAACCACGTCACTAAAATGGAAAAGAAACCCATATCCCAAAAGTAAATTCCAACTGCACAGCGTCACGAATTTAGATGCAGAGGCATTTTTATCAAACTGACAGGGATTGCTATGAAAATCAGACGATGGCAGAGAGTAGACGCTGAAATGGGTGATGGGCCATGTAAATCCCTAGATGATGATGAATCAAGAGGAAATGATAACAACCAAAAATTTTGGATCTTGGAGACACTGCACAAGACTGCAATATCAGAAAGCAATAAATTCCAGTTATAAACAAGCTGCAATATCAACTCAAAAATGTCGATTTCTCTAATGAAGTTGCCTCAGTTCACCCACTTCCGATCAGTAAAAGCTTTTCTTTTCTTTTTTATTTTTTAGCGACACTGTCGTCGGAACTCTTTTGATCTCCGCTTCATGCTTTTCTCGATCAGCACGTGAATTTCACAAGTCATATGTCTTACCAACAGCTTAAGCCTTAGCATATCAGCTTATTTTATTTGGTTCAAATTAATTTTATTTTCTGAGACCTCTAAATTATGTTTGAAACTCAACAAATGTCATGGTCTTGTTGATACAAAACTCTTGTATTTTGCTTTGTTATTTCTTTGCGTAATGTTTGTGTGCTTTGTACTGTTTTCCTACGAAATTAACGTCAATTGTTGCTTGGGAGAAGAGCAATATCAACTAAAAGATCCCCATGCAAAGGTACTAGAGATGATAACAATTGATTAGGCAAGAAAAAAGAAGAACAATTGATGGCTTAACATACCGGAAGAACAGAAAGGAGCACAATATTTAATTCACATTCAGAAGGTCATGAGTTGCAATCTTTGTACATTGTATAAAATTTCAGTGTATACGGTTAATGCTGACACCATTGATATGTCCTATTTTTGAAAGAAAATTAATTTGGTGTTCCTCCTAAACAAAACTAAAAAAGTTAAATTAGCTAGGAAAAAAAAAAACCAAAAGAGATGAGGATCAACGTACGGCAGTTTACAAAACCTACAGTACTCCATTTTGTCATTAAACTTGCTTTGCAACTTTGGCTAGGGGTTGAAAATGTGGTCTTGGCAGCGGCATTTCCAACCCAAAGGCTTGTAATTCGTGTACTTGTTGCCTCGAGGTGATGCGTACTCAAAGAGCTTCATGGGAGCAGGTTGGGCCAAACGACTCAAACCTGGCTGGACTGGGACTTTGCTTGGCATGGTGGGCACCTGAACCGCCATGCATGGGTGGCACTCGTTGCACTTATTGTGGCAGCTCGGAGGGGTCGATCCCAGCCTGCTTTTCTCCTCAACTAACAATCCCTAAACAGTAAACACCACCCATTAATGCCATTCTAATCAAACAAATAAATGAGACCCATAAAATCACAACAGACAATCAGACAATTAAAGCACCAACAATTTTAGCTCACCGGAGAAACAGAACTTGGAGGCTGTTGTTGCTCATTTAAGCAAGAAGATGGTGAGAGAAGATACAGAAGCATAGCAAGTAATGTAATGGTGCAAAGAAGACATGAATTAATTGAATTCAACATCATGAATATCATGTCACCATGAAGTCATGGCCAACCATGCATGCCAACGAAACTCAAAGATGTGAAAAAGTGAGAGAATAAAGACCCAGTTTTTAAGTCCTGTTGAGACTTCCTCTACCAGAAGCAAACCAGACTCTGATGGAGTGAGATACAAGATTTGGTTAAATTGTTTTCATTTTTATTTTTATTTTTTCTTTTTTCTGATGGGTTTGAAAAGAGAGAAGGAAGGGGAGGTGCATAAATTAGGGGGGTGGGGAGTGGGTGGTCTGGGACACTGATCATAGAGGTACAGATTGCAGCAGAAATGAAAGGAACCGCACAGAAGAGCAAAGCCAATGGGGAGGATCCACGTCAGACTAGAGGACCCTTTGACACAGTTCAATTATATATAAACTACTGAGAGGCTCTCAGACCTCAGCAGTATAGCTGGGTAGAAAGCGAAAGGATGATGCTATATCTGAGTGTGGGGGTAAAATTATGGCTGAGGGTAGCAGTTAAAATTGAGTATTTAATATGGCAGGCTCACTTTTTTTTCAGTGCTCAGAATTCACAACATTTTGGGTTTGACTGCGACTGATGCCTTTGTAATAAGTAAAAATTATTTTTATAGTTATTTTTATCAAAATAAGTAAAATAAACCTAGGAAAAAGATAGTGATTCCGCTGGCCGGGATCCGTTCAAACATCTCGTTCTAATTTTTTTTTTTTAGTTTCTTTTACATACTGGTTAAGAAAATGTTATTTAATAATATTATAATATTTTTTTATATATTTTTTTTATATATTTTTTTAACACTTTTAAATTTTTTTTAAAAATATAAAAATTCACAATATTATTAAACAATATTTTCTTAATCACTACGTAAAAAATAACTAAAAAAAAAAAAAATGAAGCGGGATGCTCCAATGGAATCTCCTGGCATTGCCCATAAACTTATCTATAATTGTTTGGGTAATTCTAGGAATCCTGCCCCGGGATTCCGTTCATTTTCCCATTCAAATTTTTTTTATTTGTTTGAGTTTTTTTTTTTATGTAGTGATTAAGAAAGTGTTATTTAATAATATCTAAATTTTTTCTTTTTTTAAAAATATTTAAAAAAAAAAAAAGAAAAAAATCACAATATTATTAAACAATATTTTCTTAATCACTACATAAAAACAAAAACTCAAAACAAATAAAAAATTAGAAACGGGAAAATGAGCGAGATCCCAAATGGGACCCAATCATTTTCCTAATTGTTTTTATAGAAGTATATAGTCATGAAAATTAAAATTATTTTTTAAATAAAATGACATAATTATATTAATTAACTTAAAATAAGTTTTAAAATAATTATAAATAATTGTAAGCGCAGTTACCTTTCACAAATAAGTAGTATGAAAAAAGAGTTTTTCTACTGATCCTCTATTGCTCATTATTCACACTCCGCACCAGATGTGAAATTTTTTTTATTTTTTATTTTTTTTGTTCTTCTCTTAAAACAAACGTTTGGAATACCATTTTCGCATTTAAAAGAATTTTCGCCACCTAACCTTAAGACCATTTTCGCATTTGAAAACCTCTTCCTCAAATTTTTCTCAAACCGAGAACTGGACCCATCTCGTGCAAGCCCTCAAAGATCAGATTTTTGCATTTGAACAAAACTGCGACAGTTCTCAAATTTCCTTCTACAAAGATTGTAATTGGGTGTTTTAGAGAGAGAAATTGGGGGCTAAAAGAGAGTGCCCCACTGAGGGTTGCTTCTGTCGAAGGAGACAAAGAGTGGGAACAACAAATCGATGGCGCTAATGGGCTCGAAGAAGAAAACAATCGGAGTTCGACCCGAGCGCGCCGCCACTGTTCAAGTTTGCTGACATTAGAGCTGCCGTTCTAAAGCATTGTTGGGTGAAGAACCCGTGGAGGTCCATGAGCTATGTAAGGATCCTTTTAGAACCTTACTGCTACCCTCACCGAATCACACAGGGAAGAACACCACACACACAAGAACTCAGATGAAATGATCAAGATTCAATAGTGAATCTTGCAGAGAATCTTCGAGGGATTCCCAACCTCCAAAAAGGATCTTTTCTTAATTCTCTTCCCCCCTCGATTACATGCATTCACCTGCTTTTATAGCAGGAGTCGTGAAGCAGAAACCTGTAATGCTCTAACACAAAACGCAAGCTACAAAAAGCAAAACGCAAAACAAAATGTAACTTGACAAAACGTGCCGTTTTACTTATTCTTTGTAACAGACCAAAACGCCCCGTTTCACTAACTAACTTCATCTCGTTATTACTGTTTCTTACAATCTGTTATTCTGTTATGCCCGTTTTACACCACTGCCCTTCTCTTCTTCAAGGCCTCGCCCACTGCACCCGTGACAATCCCTTCCTCTTCAAGGCCTTGCCCACAAGGCACCCGTGACACATTACAGAACTGTGCCCACTAAATGGGGATATGAAGTCTTGAGGTCCCAGAGCAGCTCCCATGAACTATCTTCGACAGCAGCACCTACCCATTTCACAAGCACTTCAGTAGATGCATGGTTCCCTACTTTCTTCACCCTTCGCTCCAAGATGGCTTCTGGTTCAGGCTGTACACTACCTTCTTTGTCAACTGGGGGCAAGGTAGACAGTGGAAAAATCTGATCACCTAGCTTCTTCTTTAAACAAGAGACATGGAAGACAGGATGAATTTTTGAGGAGAGGGGCAGGTTCAACTTATAAGCTACCAACCCAATCCTTTCGAGAATCTGAAATGGACCATAGTACCGCGGGGCCAACTTCATGTTGTGTCTCATGGCTACAGACTTTTGTCTATAAGGCTGCAACTTGAGAAAGACCCAATCACCTACTGCAAACACTCTTTCAGACCTCTTCCTATCAGCAAACATCTTCATCCTTTCCTGAGCCTTCTTCAAATTCTGCTTTAATAATGACAATATCTCATCCCTCGACTTCAAGTGTTGATCCACTGCTGCATTAACAGTAGTGCCTGGAACATATGTCAACAACTTAGGAGCAGGGAACCCATATAAAGCCTGAAATGGTGAGAAACCAGTAGAGGAATGAATTGTGGTGTTATAACACCATTCTGCCATTGGTAGCCATGTGCACCAGCTCTTAGGCTTAGACCCTACATAGGATCTCAAGTAACCTTCCACGGATTTATTTAATGCCTCAGCTTGACCATCAGATTGAGGATGGTAAGCTGAACTATAAGCCAAAGTAGTCCCTTGCATTTTGAACAACTCTCTCCAGAATAAACTGGTGAAGACCACATCTCTATCAGACACAATGGTTTTGGGTAACCCATGGAGTCTGAATACCCCATTAAAGAAGACCTCAGCCACCTTACTGGCTGTATAAGGATGAGCCATTGGGAAAAAATGCCCAAATTTAGTTAATCTGTCCACGACAGTTAGGATTACTGACATACCCCCTGAACTTGGAAGGCCCTCAATAAAATCCATGGCAATGTCAAGCCAAGGACTTTGAGGAATAGGTAAGGGTTGGAGTAACCCTGCTGGCAGTAAAGTCTCATGTTTATTCATCTGGCAGATTTGACATTCCCTCACTAACTTCTTTATGTCCTTCCTCATTCCTTGCCAATAAAAATCCAATCGAGCTTTCTGTAGTGTTTTGTGATACCCCAGATGGCCTGCTTCAGGATTGTGATGAATATGCTGTAATACTTTGTGCTGAAATGGTGAAGAAGGGACTATCAACAATTTCCCTTTTCTGAAAATGAGTCCTTGCTGAAGAGAATATTCCTTAGAGACTGGTTTCCCTTGCTGTAAATCAAACAAAAGATTAGTAATGTCAATAGAGAATGCATAGCTTTGCTTCAATTCTTCTAACCACACAGGAGTGGGAAATGAAATAAGAGCTAATGTGGCTGACTCTTCCTCCTCCACTCTAGATAGTGCATCAGCAACCTTGTTGTCTCTACCTCGCTTGTACTCAACAGTAAAATCATACCCCATGAGCTTGGAGATCCACTTATGTTGTGCCTCAGTGGCTACCTTCTGCTCTAATAAATGTTTCAGTGCTTGCTGATCAGTTTTGATCTTGAATGTCTGACCCAACAGGTATGGCCTCCACTTGCCCACTGCACACACTAGGGCTAGGAACTCCTTTTCATAAGTTGACAAAGACAATGCCTTGCCCTTCAAAGCTTTGCTAAAAAAAGCAATTGGATGGTTATCTTGCATTAACACAGCTCCTAGCCCCACTCCCGAGGCATCACACTCAATTGTAAATGCTTTAGAGAAATCAGGCAGCTTCAAGACAGGAGGCTTAGCAACAGCAGCCTTCAAATGATGAAAGGCCTCTTCAGCTTCTGCAGACCAAACAAAGGAATTCTTTTTCAATAACAATGTTAATGGGGCAGCAATAGATCCATACCCTTTGATGAATTTTCTGTAGTAACCCGTAAGGCCCAAAAATCCTCTGAGTGCCTTCACTGTTTTTGGTATTGGCCATTCCAGCATGGAAGAAATTTTAGTTGGATCTGCCATTACTCCTTTTCCAGAAATAAGATGCCCCAAATAATCAACTTCAGGAACTACAAATTTGCACTTCGATCTTTTTGCAAACAAGGACTGCTGCTGTAAAACAGATAGTACTGTTCTTAAGTGTTCAAGGTGTTCCACCATGTTGTGGCTGTAAATCAAGATATCATCAAAAAAAACTAACACAAATTTTCGAAGATAAGGCTTGAATACATGGTTCATCAACCCTTGAAAGGTTGCAGGTGCATTGGTAAGCCCAAATGGCATTACCAAGAACTCATAGTGGCCCTCATGAGTTCTAAATGCAGTTTTAGGTATGTCACCTTCTTTAACCCTTATTTGATGATAGCCTGATCTGAGATCAAGCTTGGAGAAAATTTGTGCACCATGAAGTTCATCCAGCAGCTCATCAATTACTGGAATTGGGAATTTGTCTTTGACAGTTGCTTGGTTGAGTGCCCGATAGTCCATACACATCCTCCAAGAGCCATCAGCTTTTTTAACAAGTAGAACAGGAGATGAAAATGGACTTTGACTAGGTCTTATAACCCCATTCTTCAGCAATTCTTGCACGATTTTCTCTATCTCTGATTTCTGGTAGTGAGGATATCGATAAGGTCTTACTGAAATAGGTGCAGTGCCTTCCTTTAATAGAATCTGGTGATCAAATGCTCTAACTGGTGGCAACCCCACAGGTTCTTCAAATACTGACCCAAACTGTTGTAACACTTCCTCTACTTCAGCTTGCAACTCAACTTTTTCTAGCTTTGGTTCCACTGCCACCAATTGTAATAACCACCCTTGCTTCCTAACAAAAGAAGACTTCAACAGATTAGCTCCAGCTTCCCATTCTGTCACATCAGAAGTGATACCATGTAATGACAACTTCTTGCCCTGAACTTCAAACTTCATAGACATATTAGTGAAATCCCATTGAATGGGACCTAATGTCTTCAGCCATTGAACTCCTAACACAATGTCACAGCCCCCAAGAGTGAGGACATGAAATGGAATACTGAATTTAGTACCTTGAATACTAACCATCTCTTCACCTGTACCCTGGCTGAATATTTTAGTTCCATTTGCCACTCTAACTTGCAACCCACCATCCGCAATTATTTTCAATTTCGCAGATTCCACTACTAAAGGATCCAAAAAATTATGAGTGGAACCTGAGTCTACAAGAATCTCAACAGACATGGAACCAATCTTTCCCAGTAACTTCATAGCATTACTATGAATGCAACCTGAGATAGCATTTAATGAGACCTCAAGATCTTCAGTGTTCTTTTTCCCTTCTTCATTAGATGCAGTCGACAAATTTCCCTCACTACTATCAACCACTCCCTGTTCAGCATTAGTTTCCCCATACAACAAATACACTTTTGAGGTCCTGCAAACATGGTTAGGACTCCATTTGTCATCACAATGATAACAAATGCCTTTTTTCCGTTTTTCATCCATTTGAGCAGAAGTAATTTTCTTTACAGGAGCCATGCTCCTCTGTCCTCTATGAGACAATTCACTCCCATGATCAATAGGCCATTTATCGCTATAATGTCCAATCTGTTTCCAAGGTTTCCTCGAGGATAACACATACTCCTCCTGCATCTTGGCTAAACCAAAAGCAGCTCCAAGATTTAGTGGATTAAACATTTTTACAGGCAGCCTTATTTCATCTTTTAATCCACTAACAAAGCAGCTCAATTTATGTTTTTCAGACAAGCCTTTTAATCTATTGGACAATACTTCAAACTGAGATTTATACAAACTAACAGAAGATGTCTGTTTCAATCTAGTTAATGCTTCCATTGGATCATCATAAGTAGATGGTCCAAATCTGACTTGCATTGCTACCACTAAAGACTCCCAAGAATTGAACTGTCCCGAGTCCAAAGCATCTTGGTACCACACCAATGCTTCTCCCTCCATATGGTATGAAGCCACCATTAGTTTCTGATGGAACGGTACTTGATAAAAATCAAAGTACTGGTTGGCCTTAAAGACCCAACCCGCAGGGTCAATCCCAGCAAATCTTGGAAAATCTAATCGAAAATTCCTCTGGAACACAGGTCTATCCTCCTGACCTCTAGGTTCATTAGAAACCTCTCTATCATGACGAGAATTTTCATTAACAGTTTGAACTACTGAACGCAACATTTCAGAAATTTGTTCTAACCTTTCTGCCATACCATGGATGGCTTGCTGATGGTTCTCCAACTGCTTCTGAACCACTTCTTGTTGCTTCTGATATCCGTCCATCTGACCTTTCATGGCAGCACGAGTACCATCCGCCATCACCACCTTCACAAGATCGACTACTACTGATACCACTTGTAAGGATCCTTTTAGAACCTTACTGCTACCCTCACCGAATCACACAGGGAAGAACACCACACACACAAGAACTCAGATGAAATGATCAAGATTCAATAGTGAATCTTGCAGAGAATCTTCGAGGGATTCCCAACCTCCAAAAAGGATCTTTTCTTAATTCTCTTCCCCCCTCGATTACATGCATTCACCTGCTTTTATAGCAGGAGTCGTGAAGCAGAAACCTGTAATGCTCTAACACAAAACGCAAGCTACAAAAAGCAAAACGCAAAACAAAATGTAACTTGACAAAACGTGCCGTTTTACTTATTCTTTGTAACAGACCAAAACGCCCCGTTTCACTAACTAACTTCATCTCGTTATTACTGTTTCTTACAATCTGTTATTCTGTTATGCCCGTTTTACACCACTGCCCTTCTCTTCTTCAAGGCCTCGCCCACTGCACCCGTGACAAGCTATGTGGTGAGGGATGTTGCGGTGATTTCTGGATTGGCTGCAGCCTCCACTTATTTTAACAATTGGTTTGTTTGGCCTCTGTACTGGGCTACTCAGGGGATTATGTTTTGGGCTCTCTTTGTTCTTGGCCATAACTGATAATTTCAATTTAAACTCATTTTGAATTTGTAGAGGGGAAGCTTGATCTGCCAGAGAAAAAGAGAGGAGAGGAGATGGTGTGTTCGGATGAGGGAGTGGGAACCGGTTCACTTGTTAGTGAACCCGGTTTGCCACATAGGGTGTGGGGTGTGGACGATAGACAGGGGTAGATGAAAAGATTTTCCCATGAAGAGTTTTTCTACGGTTTCGTCACTATTCATTATTCACACCTCACACCTGAAGTGGAATTTTTTTTTTTTTGAAAGAAACGAGCGTTTGGAATACCATTTTCACATGCGAAAGCATTTTCACTGCCCAGCCTTCAGACCATTTTCGCATTTGCGAGCATCTTCCTCAAATTTTTCTCAAACCCAGAACCAGACCCGTCTCGTGCAAGCCCTTAAAAATCATATTTTTGCATTCAAATAAAACTGGGACAGATCTCATATTTCCGTCTACAAAATTTTAACTAGGTGTTTTAAAGAGAGAAATTGGGGGCTAAAAGTGAATGCCCCACTGAGGGTTGCTTCTGTCGAAGGAGACGAAGAGTGGGAACAACAAATCGATGGCACTCATGGGCTCAAAGAAGAAGAAGAAGAACTAGAGTTCGACCCCAGCGTGCTGCCACAGTTCAAGATGGCTGACATTAGAGCAGCCATTCCGAAGCATTGTTGGGTGAAGGACCCGTGGAGGTCCATGAGCTATGTGGTGAGGGATGTTGCGATGGTTTTTGGGTTGGCTGCGACCACTGCTTATTTTAACAATTGGTTTGCTTGGTCTCTATATTAGGCTGTTCAGGGGACTATATTTTGGGCTATCTTTGTTCTTGGTCATGACTGGTAATTGCAATTTAAACTCTTTTTGATTTTGTAGAGGGGAGCTTGATTCCTAGAGAAGAGGGGATGAGAAGAGATGGAGTGCTTGGGCAAGAGAGTGGCAACCGATTCACTTGTTAGTGAACCCGGTTTGCGACATAGGGTATGGGGTGTGGAGGATAAACAGGTGCTGATGAGAAGATTTATGAAGAGTTTTTTTACAGACCTGCCACTGTTCATTATTCACACCCCACACTTGATGTAGAATTTTTTTTTTCTTCTCCTGAAACGAGCATTTGGAATACCATTTTCGTATTTGAAAGAATTTTCACCGCCCAACCTTCAGACTAATTTTACATTTGAAAGCCTCTTCCTCAAATATTTCTCAAACCCAGAACTAGACACTTCTCGTGCAAGCCCTCAAAGATTAGTTTTTTGCATTCGAACAAAACTGGGACAGATCTCTAATTTACTTCTAGAAAGATTTTAATTGGGTGTTTTAGAAAGAGAAATTGGGGGCTAAAAGCGAGTCCCACTGAGGGTTTCTCTTGTCGAAGGAGACAGAGCAGGAACAACGAATCTATGGAGCTAATGGGCTTCAAGAAGAAGAACAACAACCAAAGTTCGACCCCAGCATGCTGCCACCGTTCAAGGTAACTGACATTAAAGCCGCCATTTTGAAGCATTGTTGGGTGAAGAACCCGTGAAGGTCAATGAGCTATGTGGCAAGGGATGTTGCGGTGGTTTTGGGGTTGGCTGCGACCACGGCTTATTTTAACAATTAGTTTGTTTGGCCTCTGTATTGGACTGCTCAGGGGACTATGTTTTGGGCTCTCTTTGTTCTTGGCCCTGACTGGTAATCGCAATTTAAACTCTTTTTTATTTTGTAGATGAGAGTTTGATTCACTAAGAAGAGGGGAGCTTGATTCGCAGAGAAAATGGGAAGCTTGATTTGCTAGAGAATAGGGGAGGAGAGGAGATGGCGTATTCAGGTGAGAGAGTTGGAACCAGTTCACTTGTTAGTGAACCCGGTTTGCCACATAGGGTGTGAGGTGTAGAGAATGAACAAGGGCTGATGAGAAGAGTTTCTTATGAAGAGTTTTTTTACGGATCCGCCACTGTTTATTATTCGCACCCCACACCTGATGTGGAATTTTTTTTTTTTTTTTTTTTTGTTCTTCTTATGAAACGAGTGTTTGGAATACCATTTTCGCATTTGAAAACATTTTCGCCGCCCAGCCTTTAGACCATTTTCACATTTGAAAGCCTCTTCCTCAAATTTTTCTTAGACCCAGAACCGGACCTATCTCGTGCAAGCCCTCAAAGATTAGAGTTTTGCATTCGAACAAAATGGGGACAGATCTCGAATTTCCTTTTACAAAGATTTTAACCAGGTGTTTTAGAGTGGGAAACTAGGGGCTAAAAGTGAGTGTCCCACTGAGGGTTGCTTTTGTCAAAGGAGACGAAGAGTGGGAACAATGAATCAATGGCACTAATGGGCTCAAAGAAGAAGAACAACAACCGGAGTTCGACCCCAGCGCGCCGCCACCGTTCAAGTTGGCTGACACTAGATGTGGCGCCCTCGACCCCCAAATGTTATTTTGTGGAGTTCGTGACACCAGGATAATGACCACACGGATCACGCACCCCAACGACCAGTGCTTAGAGTGTGTACATCATGCAATAAGTGTACAAAATAATATTCGCAGCGGAGAAATAAAAGGTCTTTCTTTATTAAGTACCAGAATTGTTCAAAAACAGTAAAGTAACTTTACAAGGATTAAACAGTCATCCGACAGATAAATTAAAAACATGAAATAACATAAGGGAAACAAATCTCATAATGCTGAACAGTAACTCAACAACTCAAACCTCCGGCGGAGCTGATCCCTCAGGCTCATACTCGGGCTCTGCATCAGACTCTACGGCACCGAAAGACGGAACCGTAGGGTAAAACACCACAATGAGATTATGACATCTCAATAAGTAATTAACCGAAATAACATCCAAGAGATACATAAATAAACACGCGTCCCCATTCGGACATATATGCACAACAACATCTCATTTCCCTTTTCCCAAAATACCCTTTTTACTCACGCCAAAAATCTCATTTTTGGTCCAATCATAACCATTAATTAAAAAGCATGCACCACGGTCTCCCCTATGGACTGTCCGCACGACCTGGCTCTCATCGTCACACCACGGGTAACGTCCGTGCATGAGACTTCGTAACGAGCGATGTCCAGTTCCGCGCCCAGCGCGTACATGGCCAAGCATCCTCTAACCTCGCCAGCCAAAAGGTTACGGAATTGGTACGAGAGCGTTACCGTCTCGTCCGTTCCCGTCGTCGCCCTGCAACAACTCAGGGGACATCACGTCAGTCTGTTACGCTCCCGAGTGACCAGAGGAGATCTATCGAGATAATGCTTCATCTCGGCTTGGGGTCGTGATACACATGCACCCACATATTCAATCACCATTGCAAACAGACCACGTGACATCACATCACATTTTTAATAAAAACCATAAATATACATTTCAACAATTACTTGGAATACACAATTAAATAATTCATTTACATAAAATAGTCATTCATTTACAAATACACATATTTCACAATTACAGTAAAATCCCGTCCTCCAGTCCGGCCCAAGGCCCAATTCTAACAACTCCAATTTACATCTCAGCACTTCAACGGCCCAAGGCCCAATTTCCAATAGACCAATACAATCAACAGTTTACAAATGATAAATACAACAATAATATTAAACGGGAAAATTACATACAAGAAAAGGGAATAAATCTGGGAGATCAAGCGGAAAGGAATGTTGCCAAAAGTGGCGGCACACGGCGGAGCTCACGGCGGAACAGTGCCAAACAGGCCTCTCAACTCATGGGTTGGGTTGAATTTACAAGTTTAAAGTACACGGGTTATCCACGAGAATAGACAAACAACCAAGGCAAAATACAACCATTCGAATTCACCAACAAATCACAGAACAAACACTAATTGACTAAAACAAGTGAAAGGTGATTTAATCAAGAGAGGAAGATGATGAACTCGGCAGGTTTATAGCAGAACCCGTGGCCTATATAGACTACAAATGGCGGTTTGAGAAGCATGCGTGTCGCACAGGTGGGAGAAGAAAAACGGCAGCTCAAGCCGTGCGTGGCGCAGCGGGTTGCGTGGTGAAGCTACGGGTTGACAGCAGATGAAGGAGGTGGTTGTCGTGGGGCATGGCTTGATAGCAAGCTTACAGAAATCACAAGCCGAACGACACCGAGAAGAAAAGGGAAGATGGAGGTGGCGGCTCATGGCTGAAAGACATGACTAAGCTTCGAATGGCGTCGGCAGCTACTGTGTGGAGGAAGGAGCGCGAAGGAAGAAGAAGAAAGAAGGTTGCTGCACGGCGCAAGAAGGAAAGTATGAAACCCTAAGAGGTCTTCTCCCAAACGGCGTCGTTTAGCTAAATGAGAGGGCTGGGTTCACTTAATGCACGGGCTGGGCCTCAAAGGCGCACACGGGTTGGGCTTCAGATGCTACACGGGTTGGGCGGCTGGGTCTAACTTGCACACGGGTTGGGCTTCAATTTAAATCACACACAAAACACACACAGCCCAATTAAAATAAATAACCACTACAAATAAAATTACACAAAAATAATAACACATAAATTAATAATAAGGAAATAAAAACACAAAATAAAAACATACCAAAATAAATAACAATAAATAAATAAAATAACACATCAATTAAAATATGGATTTAAAACACATGCCAAAAATTAGAGACCTCACACTAGAGCCACCATTCTGAAGCATTGTTGGGTGAAGGACCCGTGGAGCTATGCGGCGAGGGATGTTGCGATGGCTTTTGTGTTAGTTGCGGCTTGTTTTAACAATTGATTTGTTTGGTCTCTGTATTGGGCTGCTCAGGAGACTATGTTTTAGGCTCTCTTTGTTCTTGGTCATGACTGTAATTGCAATTACCTTGTTTGTTTTCAGAAAACATCTCATTTCATCTAATCATTACAACTTTTCCAACTTCCAATACAAAATAAAATAAACAATTCAATTTTTTCAAATCTTAAAATAAAAATAATATTAAAAAATATATTCTAACAATATTTTATTCAACTTTTTAACTTTAATCTCAACTTATCTCATCTCATCTGCGAAAACAAACGGGCCTTAAACTCTTTTGGATTTTGTAGAGGGGAGCTTAATTCGTAGAGAAGAGGGGAAGCTTGATTTGCCACAGAAGAGGGGAGGAGAGGAGATGACGTGTTCAAGCGAAAGAGAGGGAACCGGTTTACTTCTTAATGAACCCGGTTTGCCACATAGGGTATGGGGTGTGGAGGATAAACAGTGGCTGATGAGAAAATTTTCTCATATCTTAATAGCACTTAGAAGAATCTCTGTTACCTTCGTGTACCATTTATAGAGATGCACAGGAGCATGTCTAGGAAGTAAATAACCATCCATTCCATGTATTCATCTCTAATTATCCCTTAACCAGGGATGAGGAGATAGTTGCTCTGATTTATAAAGGTTATCCATCTCAGGATAACTGCCTTCATCTTGAGGCGTTATCCCCTCGCGAATGATGTGACTCACCTAGTTGATATTTTGCTCTGTGGGCTTTTAGACCATGGGCCCTGTAGGTCAACATAACAAGTTGGACCTGCTTATGGGCTTGGTATCCAGAGGATCCAAATATCCCCTCTACTTATATTATCGAATCGGAGTGGTTTCATTTTATAATTCTTGTTTCGGTGTTTGTATTCTTAAAAAGATATTGTAAATTTGTCAAAAGTCATGGGAGTGAGTGAAACCAAGATCGCAATTCACGAAAACTTACATAATTAACCATTAAGCATTATAGGCACGGATAGATTACAATATATAGTCTTTTTTTTAGTTATTATATCGTTAAGTCACTGTGTAGAACACTTCATTTACATTACATTACGAGGTGTGTAACATTTGATTTATAATATTTAAATTTTAAAATTTATCTTTAAAATTATATTAAATTATATAATATTTTATTAGGTGTGCTCTACACACCAGCCTGAAAATATAATTATTTTTTTTTAAATTTCTCTAACTATGGAAAAATGGAGTGTCCACCAACATAGATGGACATTTTGTAAGTTAATTGTACTTTTTTCCTCAAAGAGTGGGGAGGGATGGCCAATATAGCTTCCCCCTCTGGGCGTGACTATAAGAGCCTTCACTCGCTGCTGTATGTTCAATTTGAGCCTTAGCTACTTATCACGAGTAGAGCAACCCGTCATCGCAATCCCACCAAAGTGTCAGCATGCAAAGGTTTCAAAAACTTTGGTTCACAAATTTTACTAAAGCAAGCCGTTTCAAACTTATGACCTCAAATAAGGGAGAGAAAAACGATCCCCTAACTTTTGCCAAGTGGGCTTGGTGGTGTAAGTTAATTGTTCATAGTTACGACAAATCATAACAAAATATGAACTCCTGCTCTTCATTGAATATGCTTTCGTAAGGCAGCCACCTGTGATGCCCATGTCGTTAGGAAGTGGAGCTAAGCCTAATTAACTAACTATATTTGGTGAGTTCGGAGACTGAGAAAGTGGAAGCGAAGTAGTCACAATACTCACTGTTGAAGAAATGGACCACACTAAGCACAAGCATCGGCATCAACTTTGTTGAATTTTTTGCAGCTAAATAAAAGGAGAAAAAAAAAATAAAAAAACTTCTTGAACGAGTCACAAAAAATCTCTTTTAAGAATTGTAAATTACTTGAAAAGTCAAGGAGCTCGAGAGCCAAGCATCCACACTTTACAATCATTTTACTCGTCCTGCCCCCTTAGGACATGTTTGAATATTATGAGAATTTTTAAAAATATAAAAACTTCTCATTATCTCATTCACAAACTTCACTCAAATAAAAAATATTTTTTAATTTTAAATTTTTAAATTTGTCATCTAATCAATATCTAATAATCATTCAAACACAAAAATCAATGCAAATTTCTAAACAAAATACAAAAATCAATACTTTTACAAACTTCAAAATAAAAATAATATTTTAAAAAAAAACTAGTTTTATAATATTTTTATTAAAATTCTTCTCTTATTTTCCAAAATCCATTAAAATATTTTTACTCAAATCATTTCACTATTGTTGACAAAATTATGAGATATTCCAATTGTCTAAACATTTGCTCTTTAGAAATTCACATGGACCCAACTTTCAGAAATTCACTTCATGTTGGGGTGTACAATGTATAAAACATTTTAGATTTATTTTATACCCTCTGCCGGAAAAAAAAAAAAAAAAATAGATGAACACAACACATCTTTATAAACTCATTTTTTTCTTCAATATTATCAGATAATGAAGCTGGCCATATCTCTATACTCTTTCTCGGGTTCAGTTTTATCTTTAAAAGGAACATGTTTTGAATGCTAAAAGATTACTAACTTTAAACAATAATTAGTAACCGGGTTAAAAGAATTATTTCCCATTTAATGATTGTAGGTTTAGATAGGGGTGCGCAAAATTCCGAAAATTCCGACTCCATCCGACTTCCGCTCCGACTCCGACTTCGTCGGAGTCATCGGAATTCGGAGTAGCTCCGAATATCTATTCAGAGTCGGAGTCGGAGCTCCAAAAAGCTCCGACTCTGACTCCGAAATTTTTTTTACTAAACACTTGCGCTCGAGCGAGGTGTCGAGCGCAAGTCGAGCACACGTTGTATTAAACATTGGCTCGAGCGACATGTCGAGCGGAAGTCGAGCGAACCTCTTCCACATGTCGAGCAGAAGTCGAGCGAACCTCTCTGGAAGAGTTCTGCTCGAGCGCCACGTCGAGCTCCGATCTTATGTCGGAGCTCCTATAGGAGGTCGGAGCTCCGATAGGAGGTCGGACCGACCTCCGACCTCCGACCTCCGACCTCCGATCGGAGTCGGAGCTCCAATTTGGCTCCGACTCTTGTCGGAGTTGGAGGTTGGAAACGAGCACTCCAACTCCGTCGGAGTCGGAGCCCAGCCCTAGTTCTAGATTAAAAAACACTATTGATTTAATTAGATGTATAATTGTTCATTTATAAGCTTAACTTAATTGCATATTTATTAGATTCTTTATATAATAATGATACAATTGGAGGGGTGATGTGGCTTTATAGGAATAATTTTCATTTAACAATAAAATGAAATCATGGTTGATGTACTTCATGTTTGCAAATTGAATGTACAAGGCATACCTGTAACCTCAGACTCAGTAAAAATAAGAGCGAATAAAATATGAATACAGAAGATTTTAAAAAGTGTGCTGCATCAATCAGATTATAAAAGTCTATAAGTTTCAACCCACTTCATTCGGCTATATGTAAACCCTAGTACCTTTGTTCATTTAGAATTTTGCAAAGTTGGATCGATATAATTCCTCATCTACGATCACAGGCGGTATGCTCCACGCTCCAAGTCGATGTCCAGATATCTTTCCACCTGAAATTTTTCAAGTTGTGGAGAAATTATGTTCACAGAAGAAAAAGGGTCAATTTCATACTATCAAAGCCTTCAGAATAGCAAATTACCTTCTTTGGTGGCTTCTTCGCATCTTTTCTGGTAATTCGAGGATAGTTGGGGATCCAAGGTTTTCAGTAAACCGTCATACTTCTGCTCAGCCTCAGTAATGTATTTTGCCTGGGCAGAGAAAAAGTTGAAAGTTGGCTATAAATATCACTGTGTTTAAGAGTTAAAACATGAATGCACTTAAAATAATCCTTCTAGTGAAGTCATTGAGACTACTAATAAAGGGTTTCTACACCTAAAGGACAAAACTACATTATCTAATCAGTCCAAGCAATTCTCATTTAAGAGTTAAAAAAATAGGCTGGATGATTGGGTCATAGACTTAATTATAGCAGGGATACCGAGTTGTACTTATTTATAAAAAAAGAATACAACAGAATAAGGAACAGAAAATTCATAAATAGTCAAAAATATATGTATTTTTTATGATTTTGAAAGAATCTGTAGAAGGAATGCCAAGATGGCAATGTCTTGATGTACTTTTTCATTTCTTAGACCAGGGAAGTATGTTCCTGTGTCCATGGTGGGGGATTACTTGTGAGCCTGTCGAACAAAGGTCTGCACTTTTTTTCTGAGGCCTTGGTAGAATTCTGAGATGTAATTCAGGGATCCAAAAAACCTCTGGAGTTGGGTTTACACACACACACGTGTGTGTGTGTGTGTGTGTGTCTATATAACATGAGTAAACTGCATCATTTACTGGGAAGAGTAGTAGTTTATTGCTCAGAAACAAGAAAACCCAAATATACTAATTGCCTCAAAAACAGCTAAGCATGGCTGAGGATTGACATATATTACAATGTACTGTGAGCTTCATAATTACTTTGGAAATCATTTTTTTTTATTATTATGTCAGGGAACCTCTCCAAGGCAGGGCCCTTCAGACCCACCCCTGCAGAGTAAACCTCGGTCCCGTGCGCCGCACCCTCGGAAGTTTCCCTATACGGAACTGGTTAATTCGCTGGCTTTTCACCAGGAGGTGTGGCCTCAAAGGATTGTTTGCATCCATTAAGTGTTGAACCTTGGACCTTGAAGGGAGTGATACCCCAAGACCAAGGCCTTCACCACTTAGGCCAACCCCTTGGGTTTACTTTGGAAATCTTTAAAGTGATTTATGGAAAACCAAAGATTCAGTGCTCCATTTGGCAATAAAGTACCTACATGAACTGCAAGGCCTACTCACCAGCATAACTGGGGCCTTTGAAGCTCCAAATATTCTGACAAACATGCGCAAAACATTAAAGCTATTCTCTATTACATCATCCTGCATGGAATTCCATACTTTATTCAGTAAGAGTTGGATTAATTAGAATGAGACAGGTAGTAGTAGGAAACTATGACGAGGATAAATGACCTCACCTCATAGTCAAACCTACACATTTTGTTGTCAACTCAGTACGGACAAAATAAGCATCGTGCTTGCCACATTAATTTCAACATTGAAAAATAATAGCATTAGTCATCTCAATGAAAATATATAAAATGAGCAATTTGTTAAAAAGCAGTAAATCATTTTGAGTAGTCTGCATAACTTTGCAACCTCAGATTGAAAACAAGTGCAGATCCACATGTACGCTTGTAGTCATGCACAGATTCCAAAATCTCAAGCAGTGAATGTTCTTTGACTCGGAAATACAGATCATTTCGAAAAGAGAAAAAGTTGATACCAATAATAATGTGAAATATTGAACACTAAAACTTTCCATGTGGAACTAATGCATGGAATGGGACAAAAAGAGAAGTACTTACAGATCATCGGACACTTCCACAAGGAATTCTGAGACAGAGAGAAATTCCATATGCAAATCATTGACCTTCACAACAGCTTCAAAGAAAACACAATTTAACCTAACGAAATATGCTTGCTCCAAAGAATTGGAGAACAATGGAAGACTCATCAAGTCAAAAGTACAGTAACCGCATCACCATGTTAGACCATAACAATTAGAGGATAATGTTCCACTTAAATTCAGAGTTTTTCGTATGATTTTGGGCAAAAAATGGTAAGACTGGAGCGTAACCACGTTACTTAAGAGCATTTTGAGAAATTGTAACACAAAAATTCCAGACATTGATCTGACAAGACCTGAGAAAACTTGGTTATTATATGACATCATGTCATTGCCAATTTAACCTCTAAAAGACAGGGAAAAAAAGAAAAAGAAAAGAAAGAACCCCTCCAAAAAAATTCAATGGAATTTTATCCTGACATTATATTGTTGATGCCTTATCTAATTTAAGAATGTAAGTTTAAACAAAGTGCTCTGTACATCTCAGGAAGGAGAAAAAGTACGACAACTTGGTTCATAAAAGTTAACAAAAGCAGAAACATATGAACAAGCTTTTTTTAATCAGTGAAATTTAAGAACAAGCTAACAGGAATTTACCTTTTCTCCTCTCAAATGATACAGTAGAAGATTTAGAACCCGATAATCAAAGGACTTTAAATGAATTGCCCTCATCACATCTTCAACAGATATCTGAGCGGCAAAAATTCCATCAAAATGTAAGAAAATTTTGGTCGTGCCTATGTTTCATTGCAATATTATACCTTTAAATCACAGATAGAATTATACAAAATATTTTCCATGGGTTATGAATTTTAGAACTAGTATACCCTTTTCTTTTATAAGTAAAAATATATTAATATCAATAGGCGTGAACTAGTATACCCCAAGTATCTTACAATAAGTGATAAGATATATAAGGAGAAATTAAAACAGTTTCAGTCCATCCCCAGTAACAAACTTAACTATAGCAAACCCACACGGTAAAATTGGTACACACTATATAAGGAATTTATCTACTCAAATATAATCATCCATTCCGTTAGATGAAATGGTTCCCAATTTCACTGATGGAAATACATATTTGAAACCATATTTCTGTTATTTCATGAGATATCTCAATTCACTAGTCACAAATTCCTCAAATTATTAACCATTTTAATTTCTCCATTCTGTGAAATCATTGGTGCATATTCTCAAGCATAAGGCATATCTTATCCAGATTGATAAAGTAAATCCGAGTAGCAATCTTTCTGTTCCTTTTTGAGTGTCCCAAACTAATGCCTTTTAATCTGTATGCTTCAGTAATAAATTGAAACATTGTTAAGTTTGAGTTTGGAATTTACTACTTGATTGAACTTAAGAAATAGTAAGCAATTTAAATCTTCCCTGGAAACAGACGCTCTTACCATCTGCTCACTAGTAATATGGAAATATTTTTATCAATTCCAATATATATATATATATATATATATATATATATAACTTATCAAAAAAACTCCACTATATATATAATCTTACCTGCCTACATATAACTTAGGCTATGCCTATTTTCTTCTATCAATAAAATATTATTTTACCAATAAAAAATGATTACCTTCTTTCACTAACTCCCCCCCCCCCCCCCCCCTTCTCTCTTTTGAAATGTAAGACTATTACATTATTTTAATATTTTAGTAACTTTTTTATATAAGTAATTCTTTCTTATATAATACTTTCTTACAAGTCCAACGATTTCCTTCTCAAAATGCCTTGTTTTCTCCTATCCGTAACCTGCAAACTTCTCAAGTATGGCATGCACATCTTATGAAATTAACTGGTAAACCATTGCTGATGCTACACAACTTTATTGGTTCCAGCAAGAATAAGAACAGAATTCTGAAAGAGACTAAATTTCCTGATGGAGCCATTGCTGGTCAACCATTGCTGATGCTACACAACTTTATTGGTTCCAGCAAGAATAAGAACAATATTCTGAACACCCTTGTTTGTTTTGGAAAAACTCTCATCTCATCTCATCTCATCATTACAATTTTCCCAATTTCCAATACAAAATAAAATAAACAATTTAACTTTTTCAAATCCCAAAACAAAAATAATATTAAAAAATATACTCTAATAATATTTTATTCAACTTTTTAACTTTAATCTCATCTCATCTCATCTCATCTCATCTCCGAAAACAAACGAGCCTAGGTCAACAATTGCTGATGCTACACAACTTTATTGGGTTGTGCAAGAATAAACTCAACAATGAGTAACTTGGGGACTTTATAAACTAAATATGGAGCCAAGTTATTTACCGAACATAGAAACTTCATTGTCACTAAAATGTGTCTGAATTACCAAACACATATACAGAAAGAATACAAAAACAACATAGTATGTCAATAATAATAAGCCATAATGATTATGTATTTTTTTGATAACATAATGACTGACTACGTTAATATAGGCAAAAAAGATGATGATGATACACATACCTCCTCTTTGCTCATGAGTGCACAACAGAGCTTTCTTTCTAGTGCCCAATATTCTTCTCCACACCTAAATTCTTCTCTAATCCTAACCCCCTCAAGCAAAAATTGAAACAAATATTTCAACTCAAACTTTTTTTTTATCAGTAAACAAAATTTATTGACAGAGATAGGCATAGCCCAACTCAAAGTCAAACTTTACAGTTCTTAATTTGTCTGAACATGATAATGCAGAAAGAAAGCAAGAAATTGTACCTCTCTGTTAAAAGACCATGATATTCAAGTAGACCCACGAGTGGCCAGAATGGATTGCTTTTAAATGGATCTGTGAACTTAGTAATCAACCTCTCATTTCTAGGCTGTAATCACAAATGGAATTAAAATGGCCAAGTGAAAGTTGATTAGCAAGCAAGAAGATATTTGTTGTGAGGTCCCAAAGAATTATTTGTACTATCACCTTGTGTCCTCTTTCGGAAACAGTGACTCCACTGGTTGGTTGACGCAGTATCTTCTCATTCAAACTATCCAGCTGCATTAACAAAACAATGAAGGTTAAGGAGAAAACAAAGCCAACATATGGTTCAAAAGACTACTTATCAGAATGCTACAAATCACACAATTGAAATTGTTATAAGATGATTTCACTATTTATTTAATGTATCTCCCCTTCAATAAAAAGATAACTGAACATAGTACTTCTTCCAGATCTTTACCTGATAAATAAAACTTTCTGTGAATGAAAGCACAGGTAAATACTTGAATAATGACGGCAGCCTGTTCACCTCCATTTCGTGAAACATAAAATAGGATCTGCACTGTAAGCAATATGCATAACCTTATTTATTTGAATAAAAGAATCGAGATAGAGGGCATATATAACCACGATATTTCTCATTCCAAGTCCACATTAATAACGATAACGAACAAATAAATCCAACCAAGAATAATAACTATACTTTCTTTTAACTTCCTTTACAACCAATTTCCACTTGTGTACTTGATTCAGTGAAGAAAGAAAGAAAGAATGCGGCTGTAGAAGATCTAGTTATATACAGAAATAAAAGTTTCACGAAATGAATATACCATGGAAAATCAACATTACAAGCTTAATGATTTAAGAGATTATGAACTATTTTAAAACTCGGCTGTGTCTGAGCAAATATATATGGGGTGGAGTATGATCACATCCCTTAAAAGAAGAAAGAGAACACTTAGTTCTAGGAAACATTTCAGACAAAGTTGGAAGTATCATAAGATCGTAACAAGGAAAATATATGAAAAGCAATCAAATGCCTTTATGTTGTGTAACTATTACCAAAATGAAAGGAACTCATTTAAATGATATCAAGTATACAACAGATTCTCTAAAATCTTATGTAAAATAGAATGGATTCATTCATCCTCCAAATGGCATCTTAAAAATACGCAAGTAAATTTTTTTTTTTATTAGTACAAATGCAAATAAAATTTTATAGAAAACAAGAAATGAGAAAATTAAAATTGCTCAGATAGGTCGCTCTTTATGTTAGTTGACCATTGCACCAATAGGTGCCATGAAATCACTAAGGAAAATTATTTGTGCAAGCCCCATTGAAGCCCTATGGAAAAAAGTGAGACCCACCTGAAAAACCTACTTTTTTTTTTTTTGATAGGTAAAAGTTAATTCATTGATATAAAGATGGGCACAGCCCAAGTACACTAGAAGTATACAGATGCATACACCTACTTAGGAGCTAGAAACAATTACAAGGAAATTATGGAAGCTGAGACCATTCAAATCCAAAGCAATGGCCCACAAAAACAAAGTCTTCCAGAAAAAACTTCGAAACTCTTCCTAGGAACGTTCATGATCCTCAAAAAGTCGCACGTTTCATTCACGCCAAATACACCACAAATAGGAGCCATCTTCCATACAGCTGCAATCTGTGGTGTCCCAGTGATCCCTCTCCAGCATGCTAATAGTTCAACCACCCTGCCCGACATTACCCATGTTATTCCCATTTTGCTGAAAAAATAATTCCAGATATCTCTAACAAACTCACAATGTAAAAGTAAATGATCCACCGTTTCACCGCTATTTCTACACAAACAGCACCAAGCCGTTATTATTAGGCCACAACTTCTAAGATTATCAATGGTCAAAATCTTCCCTAAAGCTGCTGTCGAGACAAAGAATGCGGCCTTGGTGGGTGCTTTACTCCTCCATATGTTCTTCCAAGGGAAATTGTGTCTTTGTTGCATGGTAATAGAGTCATAGAAAGAGCGTACCGAGAATTTCCCTTTCCTAGAGGGTCTCCATGCCATCACGTCTTCAGTTGTGGCAGCAATAGAAGTGTTATACAGCAAGTTAAAAAAATTCACCAGAATATTCACTTTCCAATCATGCGCCTCCCGAGTAAGACTAATGTTCCACTCCTGTGAACCTTGATGAATTATCCACAGATCAGCCACCATGGCTTCCTTATCCCATGCAATACTAAAAATTGTTGGATAAGCATCCTTCAAAGCCATGTCTCCCACCCACGTATCCTTCCAAAAGCTGATCCTACTACCATCCCCCAAGCACAACCGAGTATTACTAGCGAAAGAGCACCAACCTTTCCATATGTACTTTCATAGCCCCACTCCATATGCCCCCCGTCCCTCTTTAGAACACCAACCCCCCCGTTCACTACCATACTTCATGTCAATCACCCCTTTCCATAAAGCTCCCCTCTCATAGTTATAATGCTACAACCATTTACCTAATAATGCCTTCTTGAAAGCCCTCACATTTCGAACCCCCAACCCACCATCCCTCAAAGGAGAACAAACCTTGTCTCATTCCACTAAGTGAAACTTAAACTCATCTCCTATTCCACTCCATAAAAAATCACGTTGAAGTTTCTCAATCCTAGTTGCAATGCTAGCGGGAAGGGGAAATAAGGATAAGTAGTATGTGGAAAGATTGGATAAAGTACTCTTAATAAATGCACCCCCTCCCAAATAGACTTAGCTTTGAAAGAAGCCTCCAATGGAAGCCCAAGGTACTTCAAAGGCAACGAAGAAACCACACAACCCAAGATGCTAGCCAACCCTCTAATATTGCTTACATCTCCAACCGCGACCATCTCCGTTTTGGCAAGATTAATCTTCAACCCGGATACAGCTTGAAAACAAAGTAGGATGGCCTTCAAAGATTGGATATGTCTTTCATTTGCCTCACAAAACAGCAATGTATCATCTGCAAACAAAATGTGAGAAATAATGGTAGAGCCGTGTGAATCTCCCACTGAAAAGCCTGAAAAAAAATCCTCCCCCTACTGCCGCCGACACCATCCGACTTAGTGCCTCCATTACTAGGACAAATAAGAGAGGTGATAATGGATCAACTTGTCGTAGTCCCCGCGAACTATTAAAGAAGCCCACAGGATCACCATTTACCAAGACCGAGAAACGAGTCGTGGACACACAATGCCTTATCCACTTCCTCCATCTTTCCCCAAAACCACATTTACTCAACATATATATCAAGAAATCTCAATTAACATGATCGTATGCCTTCTCCATATCTAGTTTGCATAGAAGACCTGGAACTCTCGACCTGATTATGCTATCCAAGCATTCATTGGCGATAAGAACCAAGTCTAAAATTTGTCTCCCCCTTACAAAGGCATTTTGGGATTTAGAGATAATCTTCTCCATAACCGTGCTCATCCTATTAGGAAGAACCTTTGACAGTATCTTATACACGCTGCCCGCAAGACTAATTGGTCTAAAATCTTGTACCTCTATTGCACTAGCCTTTTTTGGGACTAGAGCAATAAAGGTAGCATTTAAGCTTTTTTCAAATTTTCCATGAGTGAAAATTTCCTGAAAAAAACTACTTTTTAAATGGTGGGTCCCACCTTTTTTCAAATGGCTTGCATTCCTTGAGTTTGTATCTAGCATTACTCAACCACTAAAGATACAAAGAAGAAAGATGATATGTTTTCTCCAATACTTCGGTTTTATAAGTAAAATTTTATTAATATCAGTAGGCGTAGCCAAGTACATTGGAGGTAAAGTTCCAATTCTCCAACATATTATGAAGGTAATGATCAATATGCAAGCATCTCCTCATTTGCCTAACTGATCACCATGGAAACTTTAACTGCAAAGTGCAAACTACCATCTTAGCCCAATGGGAAGTAATGAACAATTACTTACAAAATCCTCGAGAGTAGAATTTGCTCGCTGCATCGCATCCAGCCCAACCAAAGCCATGTCTTCAAAATCAGTTTCCAATGATCCAGCACGCAACTGACTGTCATAGTCAAGCTGCAAAGAATTATCGCCAAGATTTTGACAAGGGCCTGCAAAGAAATTTTGAAATTTAATTAAAATATTTTCAAACTTATGGGAAGACAATTTTCTCACAGATGTAAGTCTTTAAGGCATCAGAAAACAAGCAAATAATATTACTATAACATTTAAAATTACCAAAGTCATTTAAAAATCTAAGCTGATACTGCAACGTCAAAAAGTCTCAAAATTTGTGTTAGCATGTCCAATCATAACAGATCATGGACAGAGCCTGCAAATTTTCTTCTTTTGGGTTTCGGGAGAGGGAGGGCAAGCAATAAGGTTTTTTTAGTCAATAAGCTCACTCATTTTCCCACAGCAACAGGAAAGGGGGCTGAAAGACATGTATTTTTTTTTTTTTTTTTTTTTTTTGCACTGCCCACTGCCACAGGATGATGGGCTCCATTTGGTTGACCTATGAACTTACAAGTTACATGGTTGAAGATAGCATCATATTTTTGCTTCATCATTCCTAAGAACTAAAAGAAGGAATAATGCTACCGCATGCTCATCTGATTGAAAGAGTTCTGAATGTTATTTTCCCCTTTTATTTCCTCCGATGCATCGCTCAAAGATTGTCCAAATGAGTGTCAGCTATGCGCATCGTAGCCAATAAAGCATTCAGATAAAAGGGTATCCGTAATATAAAAACCTAAAGAAGTGTAACGAGCTGGCATGCAACAACGATTGTCCTTGTCTTTCACTTCTTCCGTAACTTCTGTTATGCCTTCCCGACTAAGCCAGATCGATGCATCATCAAGAAAAGCAGTTGAAATCTGATATAGAAGTAACACCATAAGCATTACCGATTGCACCCCAACGGTGAGAATTGAGATATATGAAATCAGACTAGAATCGGCCACTTAACACTCACCATTGACATAAGTTCAGAGACCAAACTGCGCTTCTTGTCCAAGTCAAGCTCTCCGCACGGTTGTATCTTAGAGTATGTTAATATTTTCCAAAGAATAAAACCATATCAGTAGAGGGGCCAATGACTTGTGCTAAACATCATCGCCCTTAAAATAGATAAATAAAACTGCCTACTCAAATCGAGTTCGGGTAAACTTTTCACGAAAAAACCGAAATTAGAATAAAAGAAATGGCAATGGAATTAGCGAAATGAAAAGCTTGAAGAAGAACAAATTCATGTCTAATTCTTTTCAATGTAGGTGATCATAGATGTTGCTTAGGTTTGAGTGATTGAGATTACCAAGAGAAGGATGAGATTGGCGAGGAAGCGATTAGAGTCGCCATTGGATGGGATAGCAACGCCACGAAGCTCCATGAACTGAAGCATCCTCTGTATTTGCTCTAGCTTCCTCAGTTCTTCCATTTTTGCTTCTTTTTTTTTTTTTTTTTTTTTGGCTCACTGATGGCCGCTAGTCTCTCGCTGCGAGGGTGCGAAGTGCGTGCTAGAAATGGCAAACGTTCTTTTCCTCTCAATGCGCAGACGCCACACGAAAATGGTTCCAAAAAAAAAGAGGAAGGGGGAACACTAACAAACGACGTCGTTCTATAGTAGTAAGTTTTTTTTTCAAATTGTGCAATCGCTGTGTAATTCAAAGACCACGTATCATTGGCAAATAATTTTTTTTCCCTTGCATTTACGTAATTGGATGCTGAATCTTGGAAATAATAGGAAGAACTCAATGGCAAAGACAGTTGAAAAGAAATGGAATGAATTCAAAATGGGGTCCAATGAGATCATATTCAAATACGTGAAAATGGCACATATTCACGTTACAACCTCAAGTCACATACATAAGCTCCAGCAGGATTTCAGTAAAATGACATGTCAACAAAGAAATAAGTACATTTCCCATTTTATTATTCCTTGGTCGTTTTTCCTTCGACCTCCAAAATGGTTGATTGAAAAGACCAGGAAATTTTCCCTCGCAAGTCGCACCCATAAAATAGCTTTGATGGAAACCTGCAAGTTCAACTGCCCCAGACAAAAATAGGTTAGACATCTGAGTCATGTTGCAAACAACATTAGAGAACTTCCTCCAGCATCGTTTGCTTCAAAATGGTAACTTGTATCTCTCCCCTGCTTGTACCAAAGCTTAAATCTGTTGGGTTTCCTTGTGTTTTAGCCCCTCTTCAACCGTATTGCATATTTCAATTGTATCTTGTTCTCGTTTTTGTTCCCGTTTGCTTTCCAATAGCTTCCCAGTCTTGCCAATGGCGAGAATCAGCTCAAGTTGCTTTTGCTGCTGCTCCTACAGATAATCAATCACGAAGCTAAACTCAGAATATAAGCATTTTGGCTCCCTCAAAATTAAAGTCATGAATAACACCTATTATGACACCAATCCATAGTTCTCACCAACACTGATATTGATTAACAACCTAGACATATAAATAAAAAAGATCCCGGAATCAAGAGGAATACCATATAGACAGATAAAAATTTGGACAGAAGGAAACAGGCAAATGGAAATTAGCTGACAATCCACCAATCTTGATATCAAATCTCGAGGAAAATAACTCATTACACTTGAAAAAAAATTTTATAGTCCTTAGGGTTACTTTATAATATTATTAAATATACCTGCATAGCCAGCAGCACTTTATGAATTTCACCAAGCTCCTTTTCCAGAATGTCCTCTTGTACTGCTAATGCTCGAGTGGCCTCTGAGTTCTTTTGAGCCAAAGCTGCAGTCTTTAAGATTTATACAAACAGTTAGGATGAGTTGAGTTGGGATTACAGCATGATTGAATTGGATTGAGTTAGAAGTCAACAATGAGAATCTGGTAAATTGAATTAGTTACCAATAAACATTGTGATATATAACAAAAACAAAAAAAATCAATATACACAATTCCTCATACCAATATCTGGTTTACGAGAATGGATCCTAACCAAGTCAACCTGTCAAAAAGCCAGCCCTTATGCAAAATGCTAAGGGCATAGATGTCTTTTTGAACTCCATCCATGTTTAACCATCAACTTACAAAAAATCACATCTCCTTCTAGGCTCAGAACTGCCTGTCCTTAAAAGCACTAAAATCATCTGATTCAACCATCTAGTAGATGACAACTTATTGGAGCTTCCAACAATGCTTCTAGGCTTACAGGCACCCACTAGAATATGCCACGCCATTTTATAGTTATAGTGTTGACAGCAAATGTACATTCTAGTGCCTGAAGTTCCGAGCAGTGGTAACTAAAGAAACAAAGACCACTTTTATCTCGACTAATATTGTTCGTTCATACTTGCATGCTAATTACCAACTCCACTTTTTAAGTCTCAACTAATGATCCTGTAACAACCAGAATTGAGTATGGGAGGATAATAAATGAGATTTAAGATTGCTTGGGAGAGACAAGTTCTTGAAACTTATAATGATTCCAATGGACTCTAATTGTAACATTGATTAGTCATTATAGAGTATAATCCCAGACTTTTAAGAGATGATTTTAATGGAGTATGGGACATGATGGTAATTGAATGATTGTTTTCCGTATTATTTGTCTTGACTTGTGACCCTGAACATTTGTCACTAAAATTTTTAGGATGACCCTCTAAACATGAATGAACCATATGATGCTGAAAGTCAGGTTGGACTTGGCAGGATGGCTCTAAGGTGTTAGATGATATCGTAAAGTAAGTAATGGACTAAATTAAAAATAAAAATCCCGTGTACTTGGGCTACACGTACTTTCATATCAATAAAATTTTATTTCTTTCTTTGACTGAATACCTTCTCCTTTTCCTTCTCATTCATTAAGTAGTCAAAAATAGATTACACCCAATTAGCCATTCGAAATCTTACTTCCTATCCTATAGGGATTCAAATCTTGGATAAGATATGTTTCCCATACTTATCTACTTAATCTAAATATTCAACTTACAAATCATATAAATCCTATACAGCTGTACAAATATATCTATACCCGAAATACATAGATAACATTGGAATTAATTCAAATAAATATAATCCACTAATATCCCCCCTCAAATTGATGCCAGTGTATCTACTAGCATCAATTTGCTAACTAGGAATTGATGCCGCTGTCTTGTCATCGCTTTTGTGAATATACCAGCTACTTGAAGATCCGTAGGGATATGAGGAAGAATAATAGACATAGCCTCATAGGCTTGACGAATATAGTGACAATCTACTTCAATATGTTTGGTACGCTCGTGAAATACTGGATTGGCAGCAATTTGAATGGCACTAGTGTTGTCACCATGAAGAGGAGTTGGCTTGTCTTGCGAAAAACCAATCTCTTGAAGAATGCCCCGCAACCACATCATCTCAGAGCACGCTGCTGACATAGCTCTATATTCAACTTCAGTAGAGGATTTAGAAACACACTCTTGCTTCTTGCATTTCCAGGAGATGAGTGAATCTCCAAGAAAAATGCACCACCCAGTTGTAGAACGCCCAGAATCTAGGCAACCAGCCCAATCGGCATCACTATAAGCCGTAAGTTGTAGAGAAGTGCCAGTAGGAAAAAATAACCCACGGTTAGGAGTCTCAATCAAGTATCTGATAATACGACGAACAGCCACTAAATACAAGTGCCTAGGAGTGTCCATAAATTTACTGACAATATGGACAGCATATGAGATATCTGGACGTGTGATAGTGAGGTAGATTAGACTCCCAACAAGCTTCCTATATAATGTAGGATCAGAAATTAAATCACCCTCATCCTTCCGATACTTCACATTGACTTCCATAGGAGTATCAACTGAAGCAGTCTCCCCCAACCCAGCCAACTGAACAAGGTCCTGGGTGTATTTATGTTGATTAATAAATAATTCATGTGGCTGATTGTGAACTTCCAGCCCGAAATAAGTCAATGGTCCCAAATCTTTCATATGAAAGACCCTATGAAGATGCATCTGAACCCTTTGAATAAATTCGATATCGGATCCAGTAATAATGATATCATCCACATAGACCAACAGAAAAACAAAACCAGAATCACTCTTATGAAGGAACAAAGAAGCATCATACGCACTCTGAGTGAATTGAAACTCAAGTAAGGTATTGCGGAACTTCTCAAACCAAGCTCTGGGAGCTTGTTTTAGACCATACAATGACCTTTTCAGCTTACAAACATCATTAGCTGAGACAAGGGGCATACCAGAAGGAAGTTTTATGTAAATATCCTCTTTTAAATCACCATGAAGAAAAGCATTCTTCACATCCATCTGATGCAATTGCCAAGACTGAGAAGCGGCAATGGCAAGAAGGAGACGAACAATTGTCATCTTAGCAACAGGAGCAAACGTCTCGTCATAATCAATCACATATTCTTGTCTATTTCCCAAAGCTACCAAACGAGCTTTATATCTCTCAAGAGACCCATATGATCTAAGCTTCACAGAATACATCCACTTACTACCAATAGGTGTCACAAAAGAAGGACAAGACACAATATCCCAAGTGTCATTGACAGCTAGTGCATCCATTTCTACTTGCATGGCATCCCTCCAACACTCATGTTCCATAGCCTGCTTATAAGAGGAGGGAATATCAATAGAAGAAAGTGTAGCAGACATACAAGAATGAGATGAAAAACCATACCGATCCGGGGGTTTGGAGACTCTAGAAATATGCCGACAAAGTGGTGGATCATAAGATGTGTCAAGGGATTGATCAGGAGGCACGGGCGGATGCTCAAGAGGGGCAGAAAGAGTGGTCAGATCTTCTGGATGAGATGGTTTATGCCTGGTGTAAACACAATCAGGTTTAAACCGAGTGGAAGCTGGTGTAGAAGTTGTATCTTCATCTGAAAAATTTGGCAAAACACAGAAACTAGGAGGAATAGGGTCTAGATGAGTATGAAAAAATTGTTGTTTGTCAAAGAACACCACATTGTGAGAAACTCGAATGCGTTTAGCCTGAGAATCATAAAAACCCTTCTGAAAAGAATTATACCCTAAAAAAGCACATTTGACTGATTGAGCATAAAGTTTGTGTCTTTCGTGAGATGGAAGATGCACAAAACAAACACAACCAAATGAGTGCAATTGAGAATAGTCTGGGGAGTGCCCAAATAGCAAAGAATAAGGAGAAACATTGTCTAATACTGGAGTAGGTAATCTATTAATTAAATACACAACAGTAGACAAAGTTTCACACCAAAAACGAGAGGGCACACCCGAATCAATTAGGAGAGCCCGGACCATATCAAGAAGATGACGATTCTTTCTTTCAGCTACTTCATTTTGTTGTGGAGTATATGGACAAGAACGTTGAGGAATAATTCATTGATCTTGAAGGAACATTTGAAACTTAGTAGATATATATTCTCCTCCTGAATCGGAGCGAAGAACCTTAATAGAGGTAGAGAATTGATTAGTGAGATAAGCCAAGAACCGCCTGAATACCGGAAATACTTCATTCTTAATGCGAAGAAAGTAAATCCATGTAAAACGAGTATAATCAAAAATAAACGTCACAAAATATATATAACGATCATGAGATTCTATCGGAACAATACCCCACACATTACTATGAATAACATCAAAGGCACGAGTGGCATGAGATCATTTTGAAGGAAAAGGCAAAACTTTACTTTTAGCTAACTTGCATGTATCATAATCAAAATTTAATTGATCAAGAGAATAGAAATTTTTATTGCCTATTAAACCAGAAGATGACAACTTATGAAGTGTGTGAGAATTGGGATGGCCCAACCGCCTATGCCAATCCTTCACACTCAAAGTACCAACATTACAAGAAAACGAAGATAAAGACTTTGACTCAACAGATTTTGAATCTAAACATAAAGGAAACAGCCAACCCTCTTTAGGACCCCTTGCGATCATCTTCCCGATCACCTGATCCTGTACAAGACAACCAGAAGAAGTGAATGACATTCTATAATTGCTGTCAACTAATTATCCAATAGAAATCAGATTGGTATTTAATGAAGGGGACACGAAAACATTATTTAAGGAAGGAGAAATGTCACCTACGGCAGTGATAGGTAGGGAACTACCATCTGCCGTGTGAATTTTAAGGGGACCAGCATACTGTGAGACATTAACAAGAGAGTAAGAGGTACTTGTCATATGATTGGTGGCACCGGAATCAAAATACCAAGGTTTAGAGGCAGATTTGGTTTTACCTGAAATACCAAAAGCTGAAAGAGCTGAGATTATCATTTGTTGGACCATTTCTGGTGTAATAGGAGTGGAATTTTGAGAAGTGGAAGCTGGAACATGAGAGGAAGTGGCCAAGGTAGAACTGGCAGCACTAGTAGCCTCAGCAGCAACTGAATAGGCAATTGCTTGGCGACGTGAAGGACATATTGGGCAATCCTTGATAATATGTCCTTGCTTCTTGCAATAGTTACAAGTTTTCTTAGAACAATTTGCAGCAAGATGCCCATAACCTTTGCAACTATAGCATTGAGTAGTGCTCAAATCCCACCCTTTGGTTTTTCCTTGAGTTGCATATGCCACAGGAGCTGAAGTAGCTTGTTCCATGGCTGTTTGAGTCATCAAATCTTTGCTCCTCTCGAAATATCTCTCCCAAACACATATCAAGTGGAAGCACAGGATCTAGGTTCATCAAATTAGCACGAATAAATTCAAATTCCAGCCTTAGTTTCATAAGAAAATGTGCCCGCATACTTGCTTCATGAACAGCTTAAATATCAGCCAAACTTGTTGCTGGAATTGAAGTGTATACAATATCTGTATACTCAGCCCACAAGTTACAAAAACCAGAATAAAACTCCTCCACAGAAAGAGCTCCTTGAGAGAAATTCGGCATCTCTAGTTCAAGTTGAAATCTCCTAGCTGCATTATTCTGAGTATACAGCCGCTTGAGATGATTCCACATATCACGAGCATTCTTGAATGAGCGTAAATTCAAAATAATATGGGGATCAACAGATCCAAGAATCCAAGACATGACTCGGGCATCCTTGCTTTCCCAAGAAGCCCGCTAAACTTTGTCTTCTGGTGCCACACTACTCCCATCAATATGACCCCAAAGTTCCTTTCCTTTCACCAAAAGTTGAAACTGAAAAGACCACGCAACATAATTATTTCCATTGAATCGAACCAGAAGAGAATCTTTAATTTCAGAAGACATGATAGACAAGAAACCCTAGCTGCTGCAACAAACCTCGCCAAGAAGCACCAAACTGCTCCAGATAACGCCGATAGTCGGAGAAATTATCACCCACACACAATACAATGTATCGCAGCCCAAAAATCACTCACAAAATATGCCTACAACCTCATAAATCCACAATACACTCTGAAACAGAGTGCCGATAATCACCTATAAAGGAAATTTTTTTTTTTTCGAAACAGAGGCCAAAAATCGATGCAGACAGCGTCGATAATGCACAAGAAACACTTCAAGAGGTTGCCGAAAGTCACAAGGAACCCCGGCCTTCAACTCAAACAACGCCGATAGTCACACTAGAGGTCAAGAACAAACAATGAAGGCACCGAGAAGCACACGGAAGGCCAAACACGACCTCAGCCAGCACCGAGAATGAAAAAACCCACAAAGAAGCCCTCGAGAAAGGAAAAAATATTCGTAGAAACAGGAAAAAAAAAAAAATAGTAACCTGCTCTTGATACCATAATAGATTTCTTTCTTTGACTGAATACCTTCTCCTTTTCCTTCTCATTCATTAAGTAGTCAAAAATAGATTACACCCAATTAGCCATTCGAAATCTTACTTCCTATCCTATAGGGATTCAAATCTTGGATAAGATATGTTTCCCATACTTATCTACTTAATCTAAATATTCAACTGACAAAATCATATAAATCCTATACAGCTGTACAAATATATCTATACCCGAAATACATAGATAACATAGGAATTAATTCAAATAAATATAATCCACTAATACTCAGCTGGTCAGAATCTACAAATAGCTGCTGAGGGGTACACTATTGAGTAGTTTTACTGTATGCACCCCATACTTCTGAAGGGAAGACTAATTGGACTGTAGTAAAGAATACATTGAGGAGATGCTCAGAGTCCTCTGATACATTGACGAGCAGAAGGTGTTGTAGTCTACATTCAAGCTAACCAGAGAAGTTAAAGGCCAGTGGACCTCAAGGAGGACCCACTAGAAGCAAGAACTTGGACAAGCCCCTACACATGCCATCACTTCAAGGAAGTATTCTACAAGCACTTGCTTTTAACATCAGTCAGAGATGCTAAGGCGAAAGAATTCACCAAAAGGTAGTCTTAGCTAATGCATATCCATAAGCAAGAAGTCATCTGTGTGCCTTAGAAGACCTACTTGTGATAGTTAGCTGTTAGATGAGTAATAAGGGTTTCCCCGTGATAGGGAACATCTCAAATAACCATTGCCATACTCAAGGATAAAGGGGATCTAGAATACATACTCTCTCCCTCTCTCTCTCTAATATATATATAGGCTATCATCATTACAATTAAAAGACAACTAAATGGGAAATGTTATGCTGAGGCCTGATTTGTGAGTAAAGTAAGTGCTCAACAACAACAACAAGAATGTGTTTCCTTTAACGACTGAATCTTCTTCTCATTCCTGACGAGCTGCAACATTTTTACCACTCTGTGGTGATGTGGATGGCCACTACTCCCACAACTGACCTCTGCACCCAGTTTCAGCCATTTCTCACTATATTGCCAACTGTTATGGGCATTTTCTTAAATTTGCAGTGGCACAGGTTTGCCTCACCAAAGCCCTCATTCTCTCTCTCGTTCCCTGTCCATTTCTCTCTCACTCTCTCATTTTCACGCCTAACATTGACTACTCTTTTTGGAGTAAAAAGCCTAGGTGTGATTTAGACTTTCCTTCGGTATTACAGATCTAGTGGAAAGTTTTATGTCCATGAAAACAGCCCCATGGGATATAACCATACAAGCCAACCAGTATAGTCCTATTGTCAACATTCTCATATATACAACACTCTCCTCTATCTATTTTCATGCATTCATAGCCCACTGCCTTTACCTTAAAAGTGCATGCCAAGCATCTATCTAATTAAAAAATATCTTTGAAATTCCTAGAATCCAAAATAACCCTACAAGATTCCAATCATAAATAGACTCGTCTATATGGTCATCCAAAAACAAAAGTAATAGAAACTAGCTCACATCACAAATTCCACTCACCTTGATTATGAACTACTTAAGCAGTTAAGCTACGCCAAAAAGAAAATTGTTAGCATATACCATATGCCCAATTGTTTGCAAATATAATTCTGCAATTCTTCAGTACCCCAAGAAAAAGTAGGAGCTAACATACTCCCCACGTTTGAACTCAATTTACACACATTATTCATCTCTAATATTTTTGTTTTAAAAAACCACAATTTATCTCTAATATCAAAAGGACCAAAACAATTTTAGAGGCTCAAAATATGTCAAGAAATAAAATTTGGAACAAGTATAGGCAAAATCATAGAAAGTCTATCCAAACTGATTATAACATATCTTCTCCTATAATACGAAACTAGTCAAACTTGAAGTGAGCGCACGTCCTTAATCATTGATTCTTCTCCCTTTTTTTCCAATATTTTCTTTGCGACCTCTGGCTTACTCTTATCCATTACTAATTTAACTTCTAAAGTTTTTCTCACGCTATTCACAACGTTGACAGCTCTTTCCATGTAATTATATAATTCTCCTGATCTTATGCAATTGCATTTAATTAGTTTTTTTTTTTTTTCCCTTTCATTTCAATGAACCGCATAGCTCCTAGCAGCGATACCATTCAATCCCACCATCAAAATTAGCCCCCTACACCACAACCTGATAGACCCCAAAGCTTTCGGAAATGCGTGGACATGGAGAATGGGAGTTATTGTGTAATAGAGGACAGTTATTTGCATGCCCAAGATCATGTACAACAGTTATTTGTAGAATAGCAGTTATTATGTTAACTATTACCATATGTGTGACTATGTAGATACGTGGCAACTGAATAGGTGTATAGCAATTATGTAGTGTTGTATGTGGCAGTTATGTGGGGTTGTAGTACAAGTAATGTGTGGTTTCCTCCGCAACCCAAGTGGAGAATTATCTCTTTTCTATCATTTGTTTTCATCCACATTGATCTTAATACCGGGACCTATCACAACCTTGCCTTGAAAATTATTATAAATGAGACTTTCACTAGTTCTTTGTTACACTAGACTTTAACCAATATAAGAGGATCCATGAATGTTTCTGTTACCTCAGCAATGGGATCCTTGAGAGCCTTGCGCGTGACCCGAAACCTTATCCCCAACTTCTCAAGATGCCTCGACAAGACCCGAATTATAGTCGCGGAGCTACGCAGGTCCTCCTCCAATTTCTCAACCCTCTCCAGCAAATTTACCTCATTCCCACCCGCCATTCTCTCCCTAGATACCCGCCTCCACTGCTGCCTCCGAATCCACGAACCGATTGCAACCCCACCCGCCAATAACACGACCCCCCACACCGAAACCCTGTTCCCGACATCCACCAGAACCGCCTTCTTCGAGCTCGAGAGAAACGCCAGATTGGCAGCGAAACCGATCGAAAAGATCGCCGCGGACGAAACGAGACAGAGCAATTCGGCAATGGAAAGAAACGAGTCGAAATTGAGACCTCCGAAGACGTCGTTTCTCTGAATGGTGCCTTGGGATCCGTAAACCCTGAGACGAGTTGTATGGTGGGTCATGAAGGAAATAAGATTATAAGAACGTTGGGAGAAGCGGGCTAGGTTTTGGGAATGTAGTGGGATAGAAAGGTAGCGAGAGTTGATTGGGGAAGAGAGAGAATAGGTCCTGGGAGGATAAGTGGTGCCGGTGGCGGTGAAGTAGAGGGTGAAACGAGAGGGCGAGTTAGTGAAGAGGTTTTGGAGAGAGATGGACATTTTTTGTGACTGTGGCTTCTGAGTGGATGTTTCAGTCGGTCAGTTCTGCGTTGAATTTGGAGAGTGGGAGGACATGGCTGGGAGGCTCTTGCTGTGCTTCGGTGCTGCAGCTGCTCCTTCCCACACACGCTCTCTCACAGACCTTGGCGATGGATGCGATGATTTGCGGGTTTGCGCGCGGGGTATATCCGCGCACGGTAGAAATGTACTTTACACGGGCCAGTTGACGTTTAAAATTTTGGAATAGCGGCGGCGGCCTACTGGGCTTCGAAATGGGCTCCTCACCCTCACGGGCCTTGCAATAACGTCTTTCTTTTTTATTAAAGCCTTCTCTTTTTTTTTTGTCAGAAGAATTTTAAAATCGAATAATGATAAAGTTACTGCTCTATTACTATCTATTTATTACTATTTTTATATTTAATTTTTTTTAATTTTTTATTTTACTTAATAATTAAAGAAGTGAATATTAATAAAATTATATATTTTTTTTAATGATTGAGAATGTTAAAAAAATACTTAAAAAAAATAATAAAAAACTTGAAATACACTTGGGTATACTACCCTATCACTACCCGAATCGAATCTAATTGAATAGATTATAGAACATCAAGTTTGATTCATCTACCAAAGGTTTATGGCCTGATGGCATAACATCCAAACCTCCAAAATGGACGATTTGGATTCGACCCCTTTTCCTGACTAAAAAAAAAAAGTTAAATTTCATCTATAACATTAAAATATGCTATTGTGATATCCATTTCTCAATGGGCCTCTGAAGAAAATATATATATATATATATATATATATATATAATTGAAGGAGATTGATTATATATTTTACAAGTACATCAAAATTCCTCCTAAAATTGTTTTTACAAAGAGCTGTAAAAATGATTGTATTAAAAACCGATGTGACTTAACAAAATAAAGCTTATAGAGTATTTTTTATAGAAATGAATACAAAAGTAGCAAAATAATAATATATATGTTTTCATAAATTCAGATCGATGATTGTAGAACCCAAAAGAACAATTAAAAAATTATCTTACAAACTAATGTAATTTTTATATCTAAAATAAATCGGGCATGATATGGCCTAAAGTCAGAAGAATATTTTTAATCCCTTATTTAATTAATGTACAAGCTGCTAAAACTTGCTTTATTTATAATTGTCACCAAAGGATATGGAAGATTAAAATCCGGAGTACTAGTCTTCTTTTTCGACCCGATCCAACAAAAATATTACAATTAACTTCTTGGTTAGGTCTTAATGTTTGGGTGGTGAGTTTATTTCACGACATCAGTTCGTCCCTATTTATAGGTGTGCTCATCTAATAGTTATTATAAAAAAAGTTGTTCATTTTTTGTTAAAATGACTGTTTTCTATCAAAATGATTAATCTATTATCATCACAAATAATCATTCTCATCGTAAATAACTTGTCATAAATATTCAATATTTTTTATAACTAAATAGTACCTGTACCGCGTATTTCTAAAATCTTTATTAATGTTCGTACGTACGACCGTACCCTTGTGTATCACAGTTCATGATCATGGCTTACGCCGTTCATGCAGTAGTAGTACTTGATTAATTGGATTTTTGTTTTGGGCGTTTTGTCAATTATAATGTCCATTTCAAATTAATATAAAACTCAGTAGTACTCCTTGTTTCGTACGTGTTTTACGGTCGTATGATATTGATCACATGCATGCATGGGAGGGCGCCGGCCGACAATCAAATTGTTGAATGGGAGATCATCAAAGAGCGGTGTTACTCCCACTGCTGGGAGCTCTATGGGCTCTCACTAGTGCTTTTGAAATGAATTTTTTTTTATATTTTTTTATATGTATTTTTTTAACACATTTAAATATACTTAAAAAAATAAAGAAATTTATAATATTATTAAAAAATACTTACTTGATTTTTAAGTAAAAATAATACATAAATAAATAAAAACTCACAGCAATAGAAATTAGTAATAGAAACTAACGGTAAGAATAGTATTTTTCATCATCAAATTAAGCTCAATTGATCAACTTGAGAGCATCTTCATTGGCTTGACCAAATAAAAAGGTTGGCAAAAATTTATATAATTGATGTAAAAAGCATCCAACATACATTGAATTGGGCAAATCTAAAATAATTTAGACTTTTGCAGTAGTTGGCCAAAGATGGAGAACAACAATTGATTCACCAAATATTAAAATACTAATTTTTCACTCCAAGCAAATATTAAAATATTAGTTTCTCACACCAAGCAAAAATACTATTTGGTTTATAATTAATAAATTTAGACGGAATTTTAAATGAGTTTAATAAAATATTTTTTGTTATTAGCATTAAATGACTTTTGAAAATATGATTTTTTTAATATTAATTTAATTAGAATATAATTATTATTAACATTTAATTGGTAGATATACAAAATGTGATAAAAATAAATTAAATAAAAAAAATTATTAAATAAATAATATTTTATTATTATATAGAGAGTGAATGGATAATCCAATATGGGGATTGAATTTAAATGAAATAGAAAATGTAAAAAAGTGTGATATTGGTTAAATTTTGAAGATGAATTTGGCCAAGCCAAACTGAGAATGCTCTAAGAGCATCCATATTGATCTATGTATATGTATATGCAAAGTCATATTTACATAATATGATCTTAAAATTTTCTATACTGACTTATGCATATCCAAATATTTAGCTAGTTATGAATAATGCTTATCTAAATTTGGTAACTACTATTCATTCCACAAAATATATTTTAATCAATATTTCTCTCTCGTCCCACTCTCTCTCACAAGTCAAAATCATTTCATTTTCTCCCTCTTTCAACAACACAACAAACTTTCACCTGCACATTCATTTTATTATTATAATATATTATATATATTTTATTATTGTATTTGTATTTTTAATGTCAAATGTATATAGTGAATATTAATTGTAAAATATATATAAAGAAATTGATTTCAGTAAAAAATTAATAATATAAGTTAATATGAGGATTTTGTTTGAATGACAAGATGTAAAAGAAGTGATTTTATATATGTATATGTATAGACTAATGTTAATGCCATAAGAGATTGACATTTTGTTAGAAGTCACCCAACGAACTAAAAAAACAAAAGCGAAGACATCTTGTTGGGACAGAAGTACGTACTAGATCGCGCGCTCATCATTATATGGATCAGTACCACCAGTTCAGTTATAGGTTTAGCATTCATCGGAGTACGCAAACAAATGCATACGTAAGATTACGTAGGCGCGTACAATTTAGACAGCGTTGGAGTACTCGTACTCGATCGGAAGTTGTTAATAAAAAGCAGAAGATCATGGAAAATACAGAACTACTCGGAGGCTCAGCATGCAGCTTATCAAACAAAAACAAAAAAAAAAATCATTAACATTAATCTAATGGCCAGGGATGATGACTTTGACACATGACGGTACTGATCATCATGATGAGCTTTGCATTTCCTTATTTTTAGGTACAGAAAGATCAAATATGTTAGATCGATCGGTGATCTGTAAGTCAAGTCAGCCAATATATAAGTGCATGGGTTTGGCGACTTTGGAAAACTATGCGGGCATGCAGCTTTTACGTTTACTCATCGGTCAGGAACTTTTGGTGAAGCAAGCAAACAAACAATATATATATATATATATATATATATATATAAGATCAATCATATTTATTAATTGTTTGATCTCTTCTGGCTTAAAATTATAATATGGCTCGACTGTTGCAAGTTGCAAAAAGCTGATCACATGCATGCAGATGAACGTGGGGCCGGAGATCTTTTTCACCATTTACTTTACATTATTACTCTATATATCCCATGTATGCAATATCATCATGTCTTATTACATATATATATATATATATATATATATATATATATTAAGATCATTTAGATCATGTAAGGAATTGATACAGTGGAATTGTCTATATATATATTTTTTCCAATTTGAAGGTTTCGAGCAAAAATTTGAAGTGATATTTTTATAGGTATAAGTTTGTAATTTTATTGTTACTCTATTCAACACATAGATAAGATTATATATAATATGGTGACAAGGGGAGAGTACAAAAAGCTACAAGTCTCCAAACGTAGTTCAGGGTCTTTTCGATTCTTTGAATTAGATACATGTGTGCATCATGTTCTTCAAACCTAGCAGAACTACTCGCATGTATATAGAATCAGATTTCAAATTCAGGATTACATATTTATTGTTCAAAAAGTAGGATTCATCATTAAAAAAAATAATTTTTTTAAGTGAATCCCATAATTTACTCTTTTTTTTTTTTTCAAAATGAGTGTGCTGAATGTAAATAATCTAAAACTATAAATATCATTTTTCATATATATATATATATATATATAGTAGTAAAATTGTCTCTATCTTGTATTAAAAGCTGAAATATGTAAATTTATCCTCCTCGCATTTGAGGTAAATTAACTATTTCTTAATAAGTGCATGTAAATATATATTCGGATTTCAAATTCAGGACTACATGTTAAATCACCATTTATTCCAAAAATTTAAACTAATAATTCTTATGGTTTTCTAGACTATTTTTTCTTAAAATATCGACATTTATAAAATCTATATATAGTAAAAGTGAGGCAATATTTTATTTCGCATAGAGTGGAATGAATTGATTCTGATATTTAGTTAGAGTTGAGACATAAAAATAAATAAATCAAATTATATACATAGTTTTACTTTGGGAAAAGAAATTTTAAAAAAAATACGATTTATATATAGTACTTTTAATTTCTTCCCATTCGTTTTCGGTTTAGCTTTTAAATATTTTGGATCAAGCTAGCAATCTTATATATGTTCTTGAAAAGGGTAACATATATATGGATATTAGTACTAAAAGAATAAACAATGAGAAAAGCATACGAGTAGTGCTACTGTATATACTTATAGTTTTACTTACAAGACTCATTTTGTTAGTTTTTTTTTTTTTTTTTAAGTTCAAATTTTGAATTTCAAATTTTATGATTTTCAGCATATCAATAACTGACATGTGGAGAAATAATTTTTTTATAAGTTTTTCTTAAATAAATTTAATATTTTATAAATTACTAACTTATAATTCTTTATATATTAAAATTTATTTTAATGAAGCGACATGCTTGCATTAATTGATTTGTAAAACAAGTTGTAACAAAGTTTTAGGTATATTGTTGTCTATAAAGAAATGAGTTGTACTACCTAAAAGTAGAGAAAATATCACGAGAATCTCCTAATCCTATGAATCTTGCCAAGTTCCTTGCCATTTTAAAGCTTAGTCATATTTTCAAAAATTCAGGTTCCCATCATCACGTACATTTCTTAAATTTGGATGCAGAGGAATTAATATTAGATTCATGGAATATTCAAATCCTTTGTTTTTTTTTTTTTTTTAAACTTGCAATTGTCGAAAATTCCTCAACCAACATTATTGAAGGCTGAGTAATGTTACATGTCACGCTTTCATCCCATTATATTTTAAAATATGGCACTTTTTTTTTTCTTTTTTTTTTTTTTTTTTTATCATCGTTGTATCATCTTTTTCTATAAAAAAAATAAAAAATTAATGGTCAATATCATCTCATCGTAATGGAATAAAAATGTGATACATGAAGTTTCCCTTCAAAGTGATATATGGTCTTATTATAATATCCTTACTTATCATGAGTTAAAATTGCTGTCTTAAATAATAATCTATGTAAAATAGCAATTTCTTTGAATTATCCACTTCAATGTTCTTGTAGAATATTCAATTAACGTCCTTCGAAATCGTTAAATTATACTTAATTTGCATTTTTAAATTGTTATTAATTTTACATTTTGCAGTCCGAAATCTGAACTATTAACCGTACAAATTACATATTAACTACACAATCATGTGCATATTATGCACGTACAATTGGTTAACATGACACAATATTATATAGCTATTATGATCAATCCATGTGCAAATCTTCAAACTACAAATTAAAATATGATTATATTTGTAGTCTTTGAATGTGTGAATCATGCGCACTTTTTTTAAAAAAAAAAAACAGATAAATCTAAGATCCATATGAAAAAATTATTTTTTAATAGTCAAGTACTCTACTTTTTTTTCAAAATAAGTACACACAACTTACAGATCCTAAGATTGTATCTAATATTATCCAATTAATTCACATTTGGTTAACATTAATTAGTACAACATTAACTATTAATATAGATTCACGTGCATATCATTACTTTTATTTATATATATATATATATATATAGTTTAAATGTATAATATAACACAGTCTAAAATACACATTATAAAGAATATGGTAATTCAATGGTACAATCAATTATAAATTTTTTTTTGATACATTTGGGGAGGGGGTCGAATCCTATTTTGGAGATCGATGTGGGTCTTGTGCCATATGCCGTTGGCACAATCAAAATTAATTAAGCTGTTTCTTTTTCAAAACCCATCATATAGTTAAAAAGGATACGACTAGATTTAATTACTTAAAGAGCAATGCTATATACAATCTCCAAATGAGAACTGTATTACAAGCCTAGTTAATTTTTTTTAATTTATTTAAAATTACAATAATATCCTTATCAAAATGATATTTTTTTCTATTTAATGAAGGACTTGCACATGTAATCCCCATTTAGAGACTGCAAATAGAATTTCTCTTACTTAAAAAACTCTTATTGCGATGTAGAGAACTTGTAAAAAAACCAACATATTTTAATAACTCAAGTTCTTGTAAAAAAGGGATAAAACAGAATTAATATTCTAATTGGCAATTTCATGATATGTATGATGAAGCTTTATTAGTATTACATGTCAAAGAAAATTATTAACTTATAATAATTATATAAATTTATACAAAATAAAAGAGATTTTTAAAATTAATTGTTTTTTTAATAAAGTGATATTGATTATATAATTATAAAAAAATTATACATAAATCAGGACGGTTATGACATTAGACTTGTATATATTGCCAATCTTTTTTTTTTAAAAAAAAAAATACTTTAACTATAAAAAAAATCATATAAGAAAATTATAAAATCACTATCTTGATATAGATGTATATCAAACCATGTGACACACGTTTTTTTGCTGTGTAAATCAATTCTTTTTTAACTTATACCACGTACGCATGTTTTTGTTTGGTCGGGAAGGACTAGGCACATACGTGGCGCAATCATTTACGTATGTGTCATCATCTTAGATTCAAGTATCTGACATAAATAATTTTACGTGAAGAATATAAACACTGCAGTTATGAAAAAGAGTGAAATTTATTATTAAAATATTAATTTTTTTATATAAATTTTATATTATATTATATTTTTTTTAAATCGATTATAGTATAATTGTTCTATTTATTATTACAAATATATTTTTGTTTTTATAAAAAATATCAATTCTCCGCGTGACACCTCCCTCGGGTTTCTAGTTATTTGCTAAAGAAACCCTCACCACGTGCCTCGCGTATTTCAATTACGTACCCCCACTGAACATTTGCTAACTACCCGCCTCCACACCGCGCTTGAGCTTGCCGTTGGCTGTTGAAGGCCGAAGCAGACTAGCAGTAGCAGAAAGCCCACCCACCTCCTCTTTCGCTCTTAAACCATTATAAAACCCCCCCTCTCTCTCTCCCAAAAATACGCGCTCTCTCTCTTTCTCTCTGTACAGAAAGAAGGAGGCGAAGAAAGAAAGAAAAAGAGAGAATCCAACCTAAAAGAAGAGAGAGAGAGAAGAAGAGAGATATATAGAGACACAGGGCGCTCCCGCAGACGCAAATTCACTTTGCTGAACAATGGCTCTCTCAAACGCCGCCACTCTCTCCTCCAAATCCCTTTACAGCAACACCCACCCACTCTCTCAACCGCACCTCCAACCCACTTACTCTCTCGTCCCCACCACCAAAGCACATGATTCCAGGCCCCTCGCTACTCGCATCTCCGCCGTCCACGCTGCAGAGCCGTCCACGAAGCAGTCTCCGCCCGTCGCGGTCTCTCCTTTGAAATGGACGGTGGAGAGCTGGAAGTCCAAGCCGGCGCTTCAGCTCCCTGAGTACCCGGACCAGAAGGGCCTGGAGACGGTTTTGAAGTCGATCGAGGCCTTCCCGCCCATTGTGTTCGCGGGTGAGGCGAGGCACCTGGAGGAGAAGCTGGCCGAGGCGGCCATGGGCAACGCCTTCCTTTTGCAAGGAGGGGACTGCGCCGAGAGTTTCAAGGAGTTCAGTGCTAATAACATAAGGGATACCTTCAGAGTGCTTCTTCAGATGGGTGCTGTTCTCATGTTTGGTGGTCAAATGCCTGTCATTAGGGTCGGTATTTCTTTTCTTGGACTTTTGAGCTTGTCTGTCCTTGTGTCTGCGTATGTTATAAATTTTGAATTGTAGGTTTTTGACAGTTTTGGGCGGGATCTTGTGCTGACTACATATGATCATTGTTAGATTCGATGATTTTAGTTTTTGGTATCGGCTTGGATTATGTTGAGAATTATGGTGGTTGGTCTGTTTAGGTTGGGAGAATGGCGGGTCAGTTTGCGAAACCCAGATCGACTCCATTTGAGGAAAGGGATGGAGTGAAGCTGCCAAGTTACAAAGGGGACAACATAAATGGTGATGCTTTTGATGAGAAATCAAGGACTCCGGACCCCCAGAGATTGATAAGGGCTTATAGCCAATCCGCGGCGACTCTCAACCTTCTTAGGGCCTTTGCCACTGGAGGATATGCTGCAATACAGAGGATTAGTGAATGGAATCTTGATTTTGCGGAGCACAGCGAGCAGGGAGATAGGTATGCTATGTTAAACCAGTCTTGGTTTCTTTTACCCATTAGTAAAAGCACATTTATAATGTTTTAGCTTTCAGTTTACACTCAGTGAGCCTTGATTGTCTGACAATATGGAAGTGATCTTGTCCAGAAAGCATACCTTAAATAATCAAACTAAGCTATTGATCTTTCTTTTGCTCGTAAGTGGGGTCGTTGGAGCTTTGATGATTTAAGATTCACTGAAGTATTAACAAGTTCGTTGGTGGGATGGCTAAACAGGTACCAGGAATTGGCTCACCGGGTTGATGAGGCCCTAGGATTCATGGCTGCTGCGGGACTTACTGTTGACCACCCTGTAATGAGGACAACTGAATTCTGGACGTCCCATGAGTGTTTGCATTTGCCTTATGAGCAAGCACTCACTAGGAAGGATTCAACTTCCGGCCTGTACTACGATTGCTCTGCTCACATGCTTTGGGTTGGGGAGCGTACCCGGCAGCTGGATGGTGCCCATATAGAGTTCCTTAGGGGAGTTTCCAATCCTCTTGGAATCAAGGTATGCATAACTGCGGTTTTCTTAACCTTTTGATAGATCTAGTTATCATTGCTCATTATATTCTTTTGATTAGTAGTTATTGCTCATATTAGACATCCACAATTTCATCACTTAGATCAGATGGGACAAAGTATAAAATTGTTAGTTGTCTATGGTATCTTAAAATCTGGAAATTTCGTATGAGTGTCCTGGGATGTCTGTAAAGTGTTAAAACGAATCTGATTATAATGACTACGTCTGTTTCATCCTCTCTTTCCTTATCATTTCTTACTCAACTTTGAGCTCAGTTTCTCTAATGTTCACTCATGCTTCAGGGAAAACAGATTAAAACTTTGCAGCAAGTGCCCTGTTTTGTCTCACCAGTCTTTACCAATTATTATCATTATCTGTGGTGGTATTACGGCTGACCTCTAGTACATCCTAGAATGGTCTTCCGCAAAAGATAACTATTACTTTTCAAAATCAGTTGGTATATGCTAATTAGTAAAATGTTTGTACACAAAATTGATGGCGATGAATTTTGTTGATTCTATTTGACTAATTTAAGCTGTTGAGGCTTTAATTTGTTGCACTTGTCAACGAAGAGAAATATGCTATTATTTTCTTTGCGATTGATGCCTGGTACTGTTTTTAAAGTAATTTTGTTGCTGCGAAAAAAATTAAGATGGCTAAAGGTGAACCTTTTTAATGCAGGTGAGCAACAAAATGGATCCAAATGACCTAGTCAAGCTCATTGAAATCCTGAATCCCCATAACAAGCCAGGAAGGATTACAATAATTGCAAGAATGGGTGCCGAGAACATGAGAGTTAAGCTTCCCCATTTGATCAGAGCTGTTCGCAGGGCTGGGCAAATTGTGACCTGGGTCTGTGATCCAATGCACGGAAACACCATACAGGCACCGTGTGGACTTAAAACACGTCCCTTTGATGCAATTTTGGTACTATTTCTCTCCAACTTTTTTACATCATTAGACATCATATTGATCACTCATAGTTCTCGAGTTTTAGGATAGCTTTCCTTAAGTACAGCAGTTGGGTGTTTTCAGAAGCACAGAAATGGAAATATTCAGTCTATTTATTTTTAACTTAACCTTCATATAGTAGGAAGGAGTACAACCAAATACCTGCCCCCCTGGAAAGATCGGTTTATAATCGGATACCTAACACAATCTGTGGAAATCAACGTTTCTAACCTTCAAGAGCTAATTTGTAGCTTGATTGTCATATCTCTAATTAGTAATTCTGTTAGGTAAACAATTTAAGTCCTTGTCATTCTTCCAAAAAACTATTAAAGAGTAGTGCATGTAAAAAGAGGCGTCATACATAGAGCAATTTAGCACATTTCACTTATCAAAAAACATTTAGCACATTGCTGGTCCTGGTTGGTGAGCAGTCCAAGAGTTAAGGGTTCCACCTGACAAGAAAGTCCATTTAGTCAACAACATGATATGGTCATCTACTACACACTTTGAGGTGGTTGTATGTGAAACTTTGGGTGCATGTGAAACTCTTACCTTTCCTAGAAAATTATCCCAAGTAACATCTAGGTGTAAATAAGAGACCCTCTCAGTTATTTATTTAATTTTTACCCTTAATGTCATATTTTCTGGTAGGCCGAGGTTCGGGCATTCTTTGATGTGCATGAGCAAGAAGGGAGCCACCCTGGTGGAGTTCATCTGGAGATGACTGGCCAGAATGTGACAGAGTGCATTGGAGGGTCTCGAACAGTTACTTTTGATGATTTGAGCTCACGTTATCACACTCACTGTGACCCAAGACTCAATGCTTCTCAGTCTCTCGAACTAGCCTTCATCATTGCAGAGCGGCTTAGAAAGAGAAGAATTGGAACTCAACGTCTGCTTTCTTTGAGCCTTTAGATAGTTTCAAAGTACCCCATCATTTCTAGACGATTGGCAATGCTGATTTATTTGGTAGTGAATAAATTTGGAATGGTTTGTCTACTAAAAACCTTGTGTTGCAGGATCCATGACTGATTATTGCAATACCAGCAAATCCATGCGGTCTCCTACATTTAAGATCAGCTGCAAATGCAAGGTTTTTGGGGAGCAGCTTTGTATTCCTAATTTATTTAGTAATTGGGTTTGAGTTTGGTTTCTGTATTTATGTGTGGATGTCGTATGACCATCAGACCAAGTAATCGTTTTAAGATTTTAAAATAAATAAATAAAAGAAAACGGCTATTATATATGGCATTCGAAATGGGATGGATGAACTGGTGTCTATATATGATCTTGATTCTTGCATTGATTTGTTGATTTGAACTAGCAATCATTTCATTAAACTAAAAAAAGCTGTGATCAAATACAAAAGGAGGGGTGATATAACCAATACAACACATAGGTCAAGTACAATTATTATAAAAAGGGTATAAATGCGTACTGGTATCAAGAAAATGGGTGGATCATAATATTCCTTGATGATCATGTTTATAAGGAAATAACCGTCATAAAAAGCAAGCAGTTTACGGTGGAGCTTTTCATGCCCACATCGTTCTCTATATTCTCGAAAAAGAAAGTAGGAATAAAATGTCTGCCAAACGCCCTTTCACTTTCATTTTTGTGTTCAGTTTTGAAATATGTGAAGGAAGAAATATTATTATTATTAATTAACATATAGAAAGTGTAATTATAAAATATAAAAAAAATTAAAAATTAATATTATATTATTATTTTGACTAATTTCATATGGGTAATTTATAGCCAGAGAGATTTTGGATTTATGAAAAATATATGATTTTTATCAAATTTTAAAAATGACTTTAATGAAACCAATACTAATGTTGTTGCTATTTTGATCATGGCTAGTTAAAAGTGATCAACTCGAGTTTTTAAAGCAATTAAGTACACGTGAAAATAATGGTATAGAACGACAATGAAAGTAGTACACTAAACTAGGTCCTGCATGGCCGATAGATGGTTCTTGACATAATTAATTAAGAAGCCTCGATCTGATCTTAGTAAAAGTGAAAAAACAGAAACGATCGAGGAGAATCTATATATATATATATATATATATATATATACCAACGTCCATCATGAGGTCGATCGCTTTAATTTAATTTATCTCACCCAGAAGTAGTACTCGTGAGTTTTCTCGCTGTGGGAGAAAAAATACAAAAGAAAATATCTCAGCCGGACTCCACATGAGAAGAGATCTAAAGGGATGGAATTACATGCATGCCTGCCAGTCATGCCAGATTGGAATTAGCTGCTTTCACAAGTTATAATTATTAATTAGTACCCAAGTTAGTTGCCGACGCGTACTTATATATATATATATATATATATGCATGCATGGTAGCTGAAATGCATGCCAATAATTGGTTATAAGCTGAAAATTAGGTATATGATGCATGCTAGCTCCTCCCAAAATCACGTGGCCATCTGATCATCAATGCCGGAATATGTATATGTAATACATTTTTCTTTATAATTAGGTGGAACCACAAATATCACTGATCCGACACACATCCAGTACGTACCTGGCCTCCTCTCTCTCTCTCTCTCTCTCTCTCTCTCTATCGCTCTCTTAAATTAATATATATATATATATGCATATAGGGTAGTATAATTAAATGAATATTCGATCCTACGAAATTAAAAAACAAGATGATCCATACGTTGCACGTTTTGGTCCTCTCTTGAACTGATCTTCTTCTATTAATTTATGATCTATATATATGGTATGTTTCTTTTGATCCCTATTCTGGGGGATATATCAGACAGTCCATGTCCGATACCCCACATGCATGTGGGGGTAGGGATCAGATCAACATTTTTCTCAATTATATATGTTTGCCCTAGCTAGCTAGCTAGCTGCCCGCGGGGAGGCTGGACCCTGATCTGCATCTACCCAAATTAATTTCCCACAATAATTGATCTGAAGAAAACAGCATGCATGCACCATTAACTCCTTTGAACAACTCATGTTCTTCATGCATGACAGAGATTATGTTTTGGTTCGATTAGGTTTAAACATAGAGATTGGATTAATTTATAGATTAATATTATTTGTACGAAGAACAGATGGATACACATGATACATCATGATCTCAGGAGGCTGAATAACTTTATTCATCGATCCGGTTTAGATAGAACCGATAAAATTAAGATATATCAACTCTGAGCCACATAATTCCCACCATGATCAGTTGGAATTAAGCTGCATTCCCATCAACACCCTTTCCTCTTTAATTTCCATCACAACTATATATAATAAAAAGGGTTGGTGGAAGCTGGAGGATCCTTTGTCACGTACGATCTCCGCCTATATATATATAATTGTGATGGAAGAGGAAAGGGTGTTTATGGTTGTGTGTATAAATATATACACATGATACACATGAAGCCTGCAGGCTTGCAGCACTAATTCCACAGGACCACATGATGGAAAAAGATACGTAGGCAGGACCAGACGATGGAAAAAGATACGTAGGCTTACGTACGGCTGGCCATGTTCCATCAATATTACTGATCAATAAATCCTAACCTATGCCTATTTTGTGGTGTGTGTGTGTGTGTGGTGGGGGGGTGTACTGTAGATTTGGCCCTTATTTCTTCAATTATTATTTTTAGGCTGCGTTTTAGGCTGCGTTTGGATGTTAAACTGAACTCAGCTGAGTTGAGTTCTTTATAAATAGTAGTGAATTGAGTAGTGGAGAGAGTTATATGGGACCCATCTAAACTGAGTTTAAAGTGTGTTTGAATGTTAAACTCAGTATAAATTAGACTGAACTCAACTGAATTTAAGAACCAAACGCAACCTTAGACTACCAAAGGAAATTGCATTGAAAATAATTGGAATCATGCAAAACTACACCTCATCATGTACCCGTTTCTTCTTTGTTTAACTGGCCTGAGACGATTAGCGATTACACACTATACACTAAAACAACTCTAGAAGCTAAAGATATGAAACTGATACTGTACCTTATAAGTCAAAAGATTTTATAAAGCTAAGATGCTTAAAAATTTGATGATCTTTCTCCAAATTCCTACCCGACCTCCACCCACACAAAATAGGCCGATCCCCTCGGCTCTTTCTTAAAAAGATTAATAGATGTTTTGGTATATATTAAAGGAATCACTTTTAGTAAAAAAATAATGACCACGCGGCCTATATTTTCAACTAAATTAATGCCAACTTAAAATGGAACAAGATCTTGTTCCCACCGATTTTGTTCCCTTTCTGGCGGCCCATTAATACAAGAATCTCAGTCCCACGGGCAGTTCACCGAATATAACACCAAAGAGAACATCGGCAAAGTTAGTGCCGCTTATGTTTAAAAATGCATTTTTTTCAAAAAGAGAGTTGAAGGTTGCTTTGTGCATCCAATCAGAATGCCAATATTATACGTAAACAGTTCATACCAGATGGAAATTATGCTATCAACCGAACATAACCTAAGCCAGATAAACGATCAACCAGATTAAACTACCGGCTAAACACACCTAACAAGCACAAGTGGGTATTCGTTCTCCAAAGTCCCCGAGAAATTCAATTTTCATTTTTAACATGTAGTTAATTATCCATTAATATAACATTACATGGCGCACAGACAAAAATATCTGCATTTCATGTTCTCTAGAGATCAATTTTTTTCTTTTTTTGGGGGAGGGGGTGGGTGAGGGGTAGATATATGGATAGTTCCAGGATGAGGAGATGGGACAGCATCCATCAAACATGAATAGTCTAAACATGCAAATGATCTAGTAGTAACGCATATATCGTGTTGGCCTTTTTTTGAACCTTGGATGCAGGCATCCAAATCGAAAGTCTGAAGATGCAAATGAGCACCTAGTAGTAAGGCATGTATCTTGTTGGTCTTCTGAACCTTGGAACCTTGCTGCAGCGGATTTGAAGTCGGAATGAACAAAAGAAAGCAGACAAGACCAATCAGCACATTTGTGAACATGCATAAAATTGTTAAATAACAGCTTATTGAGTAACATACCCATATCCATAAGGGGAGTAGAAATAAGGCGGCACATATGGCCTCCTAAATCGGCCCCCCATGTAAGGATTAAAACGCCTTGGACGATACTGCTTCATCCCAGGAACATTGGTCCTTTTAGGCAAAACCTGAAAACATATATCACACAATCAAGACATACCAACGACAGAAGCCATCAAAATGGAAATCCTCAATTTATGCAATGAAGGTTGGTGATGAAGTCCAGTAAACATTACCTTCAATTGACGACCATGTAATTCGGACTCATTCAGAACGAGGGCCTCTTGAACAGCTTCTGTCTCGAGAAATTCCACATAAGCAAAACCCTTCGGCTGGCCAAATTTATCTGTCAGAATAGTCACCCTGTTTACCGTGCCACATGATTGAAAGTGTTGCTGCACTTCTTCAGGCGTGCACGCATAATCAACCTGCAAAAAAAAAAAAAAAAAACCCCAAAAATCTTAAAAAAGAGCAGTGCTATAAAAAATGCCAAAAGAAAAGCAAAACTCGGTTATTCAGGTGGGAACAACATAACAAAAAGGCACGAAAAAAATCAGGTATTATGAAGTAAACATTTCAAATATCTCAATGTTTGTATGTTTGCTCCTCTTGTGAGATGAGATCCGTGCCTGAAAATCCAGCCTATGAAAACCAAATTGTACGATGACATCCCAATAAATCTAGTTGTATTACAAATGTATATCTTTTCCAATTTCCACCACCAACACCACAAACTCTTGATTATTCACAGCAAAATATGATCTAGAGACGACTTATAAAAAAAGGATCTAGAGACATGACCAAACAATCTGATTCAGAGTTCAGACAGCCCACCACACATTTACCCACATACAATCCTCTTCCTGAATGCTTATAATTCTAACTTGACATATGTCAACCAAAACTATAACTACGAAATTGAACATCGTACAAAACTCCAATGTATGATGTATCAAAAGAATGAAAGAAAGAAAAAAGATCCGCAGACAACTTAAGAAAAAAAAGTATGACAAGATTAAAGTAATTTAGAGTTTGATATTCATCAGTATGTACATCCTCAAATCAAACAAAAACTATAATTAGAAGACATAAGAATGGATAAATTCAATTCATGAAAATCAAGTTTAACATTCATAGAAACTACTGAAATAGCTATCTAGTGATTCATCAGAGCAATTAACAGATATTAGGCAATAAATAATTAAATATATCAGCTTTGCGAGGCTATGTGACAGATGTAGAGATAAAGGCCTAAGTGACATTTTGCCATTTGAAACCCACAGGTAATGTAACAAAAACATCAGTGGATGAAATTTCTGACAACAATGATGCACACATAAGATTTCCTTTGGCAGAAAATCTCCTCTTAATTTTCCCTAAAAGGAACTGACAATTCATCTTTTATTTTCATGCATCTTGGTGGCAAGTGTCACCATCAAAGAAAATACTTTTTTTTTTAATATAAGAAAAGAATTTTCATATCTTCATAGTGATCTTCAACCTAAGTATTAAAGAAGCAACCTCCTATCATAATCTTTACTAAAAAATATGTATTATATTTCAAAATCTAACCTTCCCAAGTAAAAAGAACTGACAGAATGATCAAGCCATCAGATCATTAGAATTTCTTTTGATAAGTAATCAATCATTTTATTAAAAAAAAAAAAAAGAGCAAAAGAAGAACCAATTGAAAATTGGTGCACAAACAGAAATATATCTTTGACAAATATATATATATATATATATATTTGTTTTGGCAAGTATAACTTTGACAAATATTTGAATAGCCAGCTCTAGAAATCTAGATGGCTTTCCTGAAAAATAGAGATACTTTCTTTACTCGAGGATAATCAATGTAATCCATGAAAGAGCTCATAAATATTCTGACAATCGACAGAAACATCATATGTACAAGGGAAAAAAGTGAAAACAAAATCATATCTGTCAGGAAATATTGATAGTTTTTCATTCAGATGAAAAATTTAAGAAAATAAGGCGACAAGTAAGCAGCAATCTTGTACCCCTCGCGCCATCTCCAATTGAAACATTTTTGATGCACCACAGACCATCATTGCCAGCAGCAGCAAAGGCTCTGCAACTACGATTGCATGCCCAAGAGTTGCCTTCACTCTTCCAATGAATTAAAAGCTGTCCTCTGGTGTTTGGAAGTTGAAGCATCTATATTGCATCATATACTTTCTTCCATTCCGGCGTTCCAATGGAAAAGATCAAACATTTACATAGAACTTTCAGTTTCATGTCATTTTCCATATTTCACCTTTTCTTTTCTTTCCTTCTTTTTCTTACTTTTCTTTTTTCTTTTTTCCCCTTCCTTTCCACATGTTTTTCTATCTCTTTTTTTCTTTTCTTTTTTCAGAAGTTTTTGAGAATTTTTTCCTCGATTTCTTTTTTTTCGAATTTTACTTTCTCTTGTAATCTTTTTATATATTTTGAAACAAACATGAGACATTCAATCTCCCTCTATTGCACGCCTAAACAACGCCAGAATAACTTTGGCTCACCCACAAACTACAATGAAACCATCCAGCGCTAAAATACCGTCCTGCGATAATAGCGAGACATTATGTCAAATCATGTCTCTAAAGTAGGAAGCATCCACACCCACAACAGCAAAAGAAAAAGAGAGGTTTTCATGTTTCCCAAAAGAATATATACTGAACATAGTTTCAGGGATGAAATGTACAATTACATCCCCACAGCTTTAATGATAAGCTTATATTTAACAATCATACCCCAGAGTTTCATATCTCAATAAAAGATGAAAGGAGAAGATTGATGAATCCAATTATCTATCATTTTTTATATGTAATTATATATCATTAAACATATCGAAAGTAGACGTCATTGCTCCTTAAAATCCTAAATCATCGACACAATATGAGAAGTTGTAGACAGACAGACACAAACAAACACACACATCACCTACTTCATAGGCATATGGGAATAGGTAATAATTTGTAATAGGTTTGTTTCTAACTTATATTTGTATACATCTCAGATATGTTATGGGAAAAAAAAATCTGTAGAAAATATCTACACAAGCAATTAACATACTCTAACTCTTTGTTTACATGTTGCAATGAAATATACCAAGTTAATGCCTTATATCAGTTTCACTGGTATGACATCCAAACTGATCTTCAGTGATGCACTATATATGAGAAATACCCTCTTTCCGGCAGTAGCTTATGCTATGAATTTATAAACTCTGACCCTATGGATGTGTTTCCATCCCATCTCATTATGTGATGGGATCAGGTTAGACTTCTCAAACCCGATCCACATTCATCCAAAGCACAAATATGTGGCTAATTGCAATACAAAATCTATATAATAGGAGACGAAAAATATGGACATCTGCCCCACACCGGCACACACTCAACCTATTGAGTGTAAAAAACAAAAAAAAAAAAAAAAAAAGTGATGTGGTGTGTGCAGGTGTGAGGCAGATGTATAGCATTTCCCAATAGGAGAAATCATTTCAGTAGTAAAAGATTTCTTCCAAATCATTTGTAATTTTACTTCTCCCAGGTGATGAACAGATGGTATAAGAAAAATACGAGCTAAAAACTCCAATAATTGTTACAACATCCAAGGACATCGTGCTGCTATATTTTACCAAGCCAATAAGCAGCTTATGCCATCAGAGTAAATCAAAATGAAATACAACCAATCTAGACCAATAAGAGCAACTAACATATTTCTATCACTTTTCTTGAAATGCTTATTCACATATCCTAATTGGGTCACACCTTCATTATTGAAAGATATTTTGCAGGCATATCAACACACATTATAGTGACAGAGCATGTGAACAAGACTTGTTATGAAGACAAGATTTTGCAAAATAATGACAGCAATACTATCATGCCCAAAACAAGAAAAATAACATCAATTAATAAATAAAATAAAACTATAGTTTCTCTGAAAGACTAAGCAATTCTAGAACAAGTATTTGAAGTTGCGGACAGAGACCAAGAAAGGTCCATGATAAGACATCATGAATCCCATAAGCGGACACTGTATCCAACTTGCTGATGTAAAAGCATGGCGTGCTTTGAAAAGAGCAAGAGTGAAAAAAAACAATTATTTTCTCACATTGCCAACAAACACCGATCGTGCATCTGTCTCCTCCTTGTTTGCTAGAGAAGCAGCTGCGCTGGCAGGGTCTGCACAAAACCAGGCACATAAATACTTCAGTTTAAAACATTAAAAAACCAAAATAAAAGAATGAAAGTTATAAAAATAGCCTGGTCTTTTAACAATTTTAGTCTTAACGAGAATAAATAAAACCACTACTATAAGTTCATGCTTCATGATACACAACAAAATTTCATCTGAACAACAATTCAACACCATATCACATGCAGTTGGCTTCAAAATTTAAACCTTTTAGACTGATGTCACTCTACTTCCTCCTAGATCCCCAAACAATAGACATCATGTGCAAAATCCATTTTTAATGGTATAAATAATGCTTACTACAATCTTCCACCCAAGCAGCTAGTACAGCACCATCGCAATTCAAGAACACAAATCTTATTTACTTCTATTTTCCAACGGCTTCTCAGCAAAGAAAAACAGAAAAGTACATCGGAATCTCAAAAGTAAAACAACAAAGATAGCAATTCGAACCTTGAACGGCACCCATTTCCTTCTCGACCTTGGCCTGCATTTCGCGAAGAGCGGCGGCTTCCTCTTCCATCTCCTTCAAACGCTTCTTCATCTCGTCCAGCTCCTGAAGCATTACGTACATACAAACAAACACATCATATACTTCTATAATCGCACAATTTACTGGGTATGAGTTTTGATGCACCAGGCGTCGAATTAATCGCAAGGGTTTTTAATGTTTCAAAACAAGATCCATTACAAAGAAAGAAGAGAACGAGAAGAGAAAATAAAGGACCTTAACGGCGTCGTCCTCAGCAGTGGACATGTCGACGTCGGCGTGGTGAGAATCCATGTCTCCCTCCATCTCCCCCTCGTCCGGAATTTCCCCTCCGTAGACCTCGTGCTCCTCTTCCTCCATTTCTCTCCCTCTCAAACCCTGGGTTTCTAGAAAGGGTATCTTGCGACCTTTGTTGCACAATCCCCCACTAAATATAAATAAAAAAATATAAAATATTCGAAGGGTTTAGTTGTGGCCCACAATTAGAACGATGTCGTTTCACGTGATCGAGGTAAAATATCATTATTTTGTCATATAGATACGACTTTAAACTCATCTCAACTTTTTCAAATTTCAACACAAAATATAATATACAATTCAACTTTTTCAAATACTAAAATAATAATAATAATAATAAATAATATTCTAACAATATTTTATCATCTCAACTCAACTCAATTCAGTTCAACATCCAAACGCACCCTAAGTCACGTTTGGATTAATAGATGAGATGATATGGTTTTAAATTAGTTGAATAAAATATTATTAGAATATTATTTTTTAATATTATTATTATTTTAGAATTTGAAAAAATGGATTTGTTTATTAGATTTTGTGAAAAAATTTAGAAAAATTGTAATGATGGGATAAGATCACTTATCAATCCAAACGGGACCTAAATGAAATATTTGTTTAGGGTTGCGGTATGAGTCTTAAAAAATACTTAAATAGTCTTAAAAGTTATTTAATGGACAAATTAGGTTGTTTGGGTGCTATATATTAAGCACTTTTAGTATCAAATAAACTAAAAAATACGTTTGAGAAAAATATCATTTTGATATTTTCATCAAACGTGTTTTTCTAGATAATATCGAACGTAATTTAAATTTTAAAAAGACTGTTAATGGAAAAATACTCATACAACTTTAAAATAATTACAACTTTCAAATTTTTAAAAATATGGTCATAATATTTGAAAATTCAAATAATCATCATTTCTACCTCTGAAATCACTTTTTTAATTTGTTTCCAAACAAATGTAATATGTTTGAAAATGTTTTAAATATATGGTTACCAAATAGTAAATAACTTTTAATAGTAGAATTTATTACTTAAGTTATAAACTATAAACCCTAAAGCTATAAGTTATATTTCCCACTAAAATTCTAAACATGCACTAAGTGAACTTGTCGCTCTATCTTTTCTTAAAATTCTATAAAACATCTTACTCAAACTATTTTATTATTATTCACAAATTTTTAATCTCATTTAAACATCCAAACGATGTCTAAATATATATATATATATACTAGCAGTAGTAAACGTGCAAAGCACGTTTGCCACATTTGTGCAATTCCGAATCCATCTATTCCATAATTTCCAGCCATCTTCAATATTTGTTCCAACTGATTACAGCTTCGAGGATACCTCCCAAGTGATTCTCATATAGAGCACCAATATTCCATTGTAACAATATGAGGAAAGATCTAGTCACATTTATGCTTATACTCTAACCATTCCAGAGCATTACATAAGGATTTTTTTTTTATTTTATTTCAATGCACATTTTTTAAATTAATAGACAACACACTCAGTTTACCGACTATATGCAACACAACCATATCAATGGACAATGTCTCTGGCTTGCATGTCTCTGAACAAATTAAAGCCATGAACATCTTAACCAAAGAATCTGTGCATACCTAATCATGGATTTTGGACACCAAATCATGTAACATAAAAACCCTCAAAATGAGGCTTCATCTCCATTGTCCTGTGGGGAAAAAAATGACTGCCTTAAAGTCGGCTCTTGAAGGATAAGTAGTAATTAAATAAACGAAAGATCATTTTAAACACCACCCACCGACCACCCACAAGGACATATTGGTATTTATTACCTTTCAGTTGCAGCATCTAGTTGGATTGATGGTAGTTCCTCTAAATCAGAAGCTAGCTTCCTAAATGCTTCGAATTCCTCTAAAACATGTTTATTATCTCTCTCTGAACCAATAAAACTACGTGAGCAATATGAACTCCAAATAGTCCATAGATGAAATCACCCAAAGGAGAATCAGTAGCATATGGTCCAAAAGGAGAGGCTTACAACAAAATCATATTGCATCCACCTAGGAAAACTTCTTGAAAGAAGGGCGATGTATTTCTCCATTGCTACCTCTGGACTTATATTACAAAGCCGTTGCCAAGCATTCCTTGCATAATGTAATTAGTGCTACATCAATTAAATGACATCAAGTGCATTATATGCCCCACAATCAGATCAATCAAATTGAAGGGCCAAAAATCTATTGGGATGACTACAGATCAAGCTATATACACCGGAAGGGAAGGCCTTAATGTGGTGGTATGGCATCAAAAAGGAAAGGGAAAAAACCCCTTTCTAGCGCCAATCATCTATAAGAAAGGATTTCTGAATTTGGTAGATACTACAAAGTAGAAAGTAGTGGCATTCAATGAAAACTTGGCAACCATAATTAAATAAGGCAGCTGTAAGAGTAGATAATTACCACTTAGCGCGAGCAGAGAGCTTCAATGCCATTGGTTGGGGTTCATGGCAAGGCCCTTGGGTGGCAATCTTGTAAAGCCCATATAACTGCGCCTCCACATCACTGCCAAGACTCGAAGCTCGACCAGCAGTACTGGCAGGTCCCGCAAGCACCACCGCGACGCTGAAGACCTTTTCCAATTTGGTCCTTTCGATCCCCTCCCATTCATCCTCCAAATCAAACACTTTGTCCTTGAACTCATCATCCCCACTTTTGTCGAATTCACATCCCTCATTGCCTCCGCACTCCAAGACATCCCTCGCCGAATCCACCTCGCTCTTAACCGACTCTAACTCAATTTCGTAAAGCTTTTCCCCCTTAGAACTTTCATCCACCAAGCTTTCCCCGCACTCTCCCACACAGCAACGCTTTGATACCTCTTCAATATGTTTCTCTCCCCTAATGTCCATCTCCATTGACTCAAACCCTTCGTTGACAAATTCTTGAACATCCAATTTGTCCTGAACCGGGTTCAGTTTCATTTTTATCAGTTTTTTCAACCAACCGGAATCTTCTCTCGATTTGGAGCATAAGCTCCTCAGGCATAACCCATATTCCGTTCGCATCCCTACGTGATGTCAATGTACAAGTGCGGTTTTTGTCACCGACAGAAGCTGCAGAGAAGAGCTTGGAGAGGAGGAAACAGAGAGTCAGAGAAAGAGAAACTGTCAAGAAGAGTTAAAACAAAAGCTCCATGGGAAAGCTTTGTGAGATGGAGAAAAAGGATTGAAGATCAGACACTGATTTCGACGAGGAAGAGTTCAGAAAATGGTGGAGATATTGCAGAGCAGAGCAAATATATTCTGCTGTGACACCGACGACAACCTCTAGGAGACCCAGCCACCACGAGGTTCCGTTTCCCTCTCCGTCGCACACTGATTTCCACCCAGAAACCCAGAAACCCATTTGAGGTGTACAAAGAAAAAAAACATGTGAGAAACAGAAGAAAAAAAAAACAAGATGCAGAAGGTAGAGATGAGTTTGTAAATCTGAAGAGAATTGCATACCAACGGCGAGAACAAATTTGAAGAGCACGAGAAATTTTTTTTCTTCCTTGAGTTGAGTTTGTAAATTGTTCTGTAAATGTGAATCTGGAAATGATGAAATCCATCTGTTGTATGTAAAGGTGAGATATTTTATGTGTTGAACGAGGAAATGCTAACTGAACGGAGAAGAGTAAAAATCGAACTGAGAATAAAGAAATTTCACAGAAGGCAACGAGAAGAAGCAAGGAGAAGAAAAGAAAGTGTTGGACGGCACTATTCACTACTGTTCATCTTATACACGCTTTTAAGTATTAGGAAGATATATATATATATATATATATATATAAAATATTCGAAGGGTTTGGTAGTGGCCCACAACTAGAAGGATGTTGTTTCACACAATTGATGTAAACTATCATTTAAAAAAAAAAAACTAGAAAATCAAATAGAGTTGCAATCAGAGCCATAAGTGGCTAAAGAAAATCAGGCACTTCCTCAATTAGAATAGCATCAACAATGAGTCCTAGAGTTGCCTTGGCAAGACAATGAGCAATCTCTTTACAAAACTCACATTCCAAAGCAACCATAGTTGACAAAACAGATCTGGTGTCTTCCACAAGCTGACCCTGTGATTTAGACTTCCTAATACAGCCATAATGACAAATAGAGATACAGCCATAATGACATCTACTATTTGCTTTGCATCACCTTCCAATTGAAACGACATCGCTATGGCTGTATCAGAAAGTCTACTATTTGATTTAGACTTCATTGAAAATTTCTTAGGAGAATGCCAAGTATTAATAATAGATGGTCTTTGTCCACTGTTGGGTTGTGTTTCCCCTCGAGAGTGATGAAAATCCTTCAAACTTATTTCTGCTTTCATAACCAGATGAGTAGGATGTTAGAACTTATCATAAAAAACAAATTTATTCCTGTGGAGCAAAATCAATCTAGGCAGAATAGACATGAGATTCAGATATAAAGGACGCCTCCTTGACAACAAAGAAAACAGTTCAAAAAAACTCCCTCCAAGAGTCAAAAGATTTTTGTAGACCTCTCAGACAAAAACTCCACGCATCTAAAAAGGAAGGACATTCCCATAAAATATGCATAGTAGTTTCCTTGGCTAAATTATAGATTAGACAAATAGAGGTTTGCAAAATATTCCTTCAAAATAAAAGACTTCAGGTAGGCTGGATGTCATTCATAACCTTTCACATAAAAGTTTTAACTATATTAGGAGCATCCAAAGTCCAAATTGTGTGCCAACAAGTACTACTTCAAATGGTGGAAGAACTACCACTATCTCTAGCTGTGTCAGTTGAGTACTGATCGTAACCTAAGTCTTAGACATGACATCAATCTTTGTACGTAACTTAGAAATACTAGCATTAATCTCTGTACGTAAGTTAGACATGGCAGTACGGATCTTCATACGCACTGCATCAATCACCACTGATCTCTGCACGCACTATATCAACCATCTCCTCACTTGTAGTTGTGCGTGATGCCTCAATCTGCGTGGATATCTCACCGTCAATACTCCACGATCTCCCGGGTGTTCATCTCTCTGAGTATTGATCGAGTATGGAATAGGACCACAAAGACGAAGTCTCGAGTGTCCCATGCTTCGTGATAGGGTGGAGTTGTTAATTGGTCTCATCAGCTCCCGGACAAGCTCAGCAATATCTGGCAAGACCCCGACATATAGCAAAAATCGGATGATCAGGATCCTGAATGACAATATATCCATCGTAATGTACTGGGTTTCTGATCGAATCCTATCGAATATATAACCCATTAGGTCGATAGGAACGCCACAAGCGACGTGTATCATAAACTTCGCCCGATCCATACCAACCTCTGTCTTGTGCTGCCGAGGATCAATATTACTGGCGATGATCAAGTTCATGATTTTGAAGAAAGTAGATAGATTTGCCTGCTTGATGCTCTTCATCCCATCATACAGAGGAGCATCTGGACCAACAACCAACTCCCTCACCTCATGATCAGTGAGGGTATCGAGCTCATTTGTATAAGCTGATCCCTCATTCTCAGCCATCTCCCCATCACTCAAAGGTAGAGACTCTCTAGGCATCATGTTTGGATATGTAGTGCGCAGTCTGGGAATACCAATAAAATCAGCAAGTCTGTCCGCTAAAAATATAATTGAAACTCCTCGGATAGAGATTGTGTATGCCCCCCCCCCCCCCGGGTCATCTAGATTGGCACCACCGAGCTCTTTATAAAACTCAGAGACGATGTCAATATAAGGCACGAGATCTCATGCTTCGTCATTCTGATCGAGGATTGGTGTCCAACCATAATCATTGAAGGCTGATGTCAAAGAATGACTCTCCCAGATAAGAGTTAGAAAGTCAGAAATCTTCACCTGACACTCCAATAAGATAGTCCTCTCTCAAACTATTTCGATAGAAAGTTGCCCTAATCTACCACGCTTACGTCCCCTATAAGATATTATCAATCTGAAATTTCAAAAATAAAATATATATGCAACACTAGTTATAAAATATAATACATAAATATTCACAAAATTATATACTAATTAAAACAATTAAAAAATGTTTTCTGTTATACCGTTCGATAGAATCCATAACCGTTCGAATGTTAAAACTTTTACATCCCCGTTTGAACGTATATAGTTTGAACATGAATTATATACGTTCGAACATAGATATTAAATTCGGTTCGAATGCATGGTGAACTGATAAAACGATCGACATTTGAGGTCTTACCGTTTGAACGAATACAACATTATTCGAATGGTATCTGGATCAAACTTAGTCGTTAACTCAACGGCCATGAAAACGAAAGGAATTGTGGTGCCTTGGCCTCCACATGTGATTTGGTGGAATTCGTGACACTGAGATGATGACCACACGGATCATACACCCCATCGCCATGTGCAAGTGTGTGCAAACATGCAAAATGTGTACAACACAAATAACACAGTGGAAAAATATAAGACAATCAAAATCTAAGTACCAGAAGTTTAAAACGATACAACCCGAAACAAAGTCCTCCAAGAGGTTAATACAGTCATTCGGCTTAAATAAAGGAAAGGAAAACAAAGGTCCAAGACAAATAATGCGAAAAGGTCCTCGGGCCATCACTCCTCAGGTGGGGCTGGTCCCTCTGCTCATACCCCTCCTCTACATCAAAGTCTACAATCCATGAAACAGAACCGTAGGTAGGAATATTACAATGAGATTTCGCAATCTCAGTAAATAAATCAACAGAACAACAACCAAGACATTCAAGCATGAAATTATACAAGCAAACATGTTTAGCAGTTATGAAAGCAATAACTGCAAAAATATTCAATTTTACCAAACACAACCATTTATTATTGTATACACCATGGTCTCCCTTTGGGACCACCGGCACATCCTGGCTCTCTTCGTCATACGACGAGTAACGACCTCGCGTGTGACTTCATTACGAGCGATGCCCAGCTCCGCGCCCGGTACATAACGTGACCAGGCATCCTCTAGCCCCCGTCAGCAGAGGAGCTCGGAGTCGTACCAAGAGCGTTATTGTCTTGGCCAAGCCTACTGTACGTCACTCAGTTTTACACGCCTCCAAGTGACCAAAAGAGCTCCACCGAGATAATACCCCATCTCGGCTTGGGGTCATGACACACACGTACCAACACAAAAATATATTTACCAAAAATCCAATTTTCAGATTACACTGCATAACATAGAACATAGCATAATTGAATAAATCATGTCAGATATCAGTAACAGTAATATGCAGATGCAGGACAGACAATTTATTGGATGGCATGGCATAGCATGCAACAATCACACACAATAACATAGCAGTCACAAATCCATAGTTTCATGAACCCCAACTATAGTTTCTGACAACAACTATGTCAAATAATCCCAACACTTCCCCGGGCACAAGGCCCTTCTCAAACGCAATCAGACTACAACAAACTTAACGATAATCCCACGTTAGAATTTCAGGGGTTGCACTGGAGAGTTACTTACGATCCAAGAGGTAAATATTCTAGATGATCACGCGTAATGGTTTACGGTGTCCTGCGATTGAACGAGTGTGTGTGTCGCTACATAGACGGACAATGACAAATGGGTTAAATCAGAACACAGACTGACAATTAAAAAATACCAAACAAAGGGCAGATAGCTTACTGAGGTGGTGCTAAGAGTGGCGGAGCGGCAGCAGGGCAGCGGCGGAGCAAGGTGGCAGAGGTGGATCTGGCAAAACAGATGGCTATCGATGGGGTTTCTCTCGAAGGGGAGGTAGATCCGACGTGCTAGTGGGTGAAGGTGAGGATTTTTGCGGTGGAGTACAGTGAGGCAGCGGCTAGCTCACGGGTTGGGTGGAACTCAAGGAAAGGGATGGAGGGAAAGGGTAGGGGATCACTCAAAGGTGGTCGTGTAGCCACCAAAACACGGCTGGGAGTGCCGGCTCATGGCGATGCATGATGGCGCTAGGGAAAAACTAATCCTAAAGGTTTTGGGAGGTAGATCTGAGAGTGAGGTAGATGCTAGAACTCGATTTGAGGGAATGAGAGATTGTTTGAGGGACAGTCTGAAGGAGGAGAAGCTCGGCCTATTTATAGGTTGAGGGGTGGTTCTCAGCAATCGCAGCCTGCAATTGTGGGTGCAGGGCAGCACATGCTTTATGAATGTGGCCACCAGCGACGGCATGCCATTTCCATGGCCGAAACGGCTTGGGAGCAGAGGTAGCGGGGGAAGGCCAAAGAAAAGGGGTTCTCAGATTGGGGAAGAAGAGAGGTGGGGCAGTCGACGGTGGAGGTGGTGTGCTGTGATGGACACGTGGCGAAACAAGACTGGCGGCGAGCGATGCAGGCCATGGGCGCGGGAGGAGGAAGAAAAAAAAAAGGGTTGTGCCAGGGGAAGAAGGAAGAAAAAAAATCTAGGGTTTTTCACCCAACAAGCCAAAAAGGCATTGTTCCAGGGGAGAAATTTCCACTTCCGGAGGGGACTTGGCCCAATTCTCCTCTCTTTAAGTGGAGCTGATCAATCGTGTTTGGATATTGAGTTGCTCGAAATTACCTAAGATAATAGACTGAGATCTTTTTCAATACCTTTTAGAAAATGTGGCATCTATGGACTGATTAATCTTATCTTTATTAATATTGCATGTTGATTTCATTCTAGATTGGACCAAATGGAATGATAGTGCCTTGGTCAAGAACAACCTCACAAAGAAGTATGACGACTTTCACTATTAGCTTCATAAAATATACTAGGGTTGTGCAACGTACGAGGAGGAGCTAGTGAAATCAACGGTGTTGGTGGAACGATGGGTATGTGAAAAGTTATGTGAGAGATGGGGAGCGAGGAGTTCAAGGTAATATGTGACCTGTAGATGTTTGAAAATAAATATCATTATTCGATTTGATACAATTTCTTAGAAAGTGATCTTTGCTGAGCATTGTTAACATTTTTAATATAAAAATTGCAAAAAATATCCAATTAAAATAAGTCCAACAGAAAAAAGTAGTATGTGAACTACACAAGTAAAAAGTCATTTATGAAGTTAATGGAATAGATGGTAAGATTATTGTGATTACCTAAATTAAGCTCATTGGTTAATTCTAGTGTACAAGCAAAAGAATGTCGTTCTTAACATTCATGTATGTAATCGAAAGGTCCAAGCTCATCAAACTTCGTTAACTTCTATAAAGAAACTAGATGGTCAAAGAAAAAAATGGACATTTGTCACTCCTAGGACGGAAGCACTCTATGTGAGTGCTCTCTAACCTCATTACTTTTACTATATTGTTCCATTCATAGATAAGAGAATTGGTTTATTTATCTCCCCTATTTTAAATTCATACAAAATGGATTGTTTCCGTCAAACTACAATGATTGAGAAAGTAAATGCAATGGAGCCTAAGGAGCACACAGATGAGGCAGAAAATTTATATTTAGGGATCTTCTAGGTCACATATATGGTTATGTAAGAGGACCTGATTGTTCAGTTATACCCTAGCCTAGACCATCCTCTATGCAGGCACAAGTTGAGCACCTAGAAGAAAATGAGAAGTATAAAAATGCGACAAGGAATTATAAGAGCCAATCGGATGAGCTGAAAAGGGATGTACAAATGTGATGGGTTTGGAAAAAATCATATATATGACTAGAAGATGAACGTGGGTATGTCTAGGAGATCTTTAACTGGTTGGGCAAAAAACTGTAATTTTTTCTTTTTTTTGTTAAGATGTATTTGTGAAGAATTCTATTTGCTAACTTTTGTTGGCTATCACATGATATTTTGTTTAGTAATTGTTTAGGAAATGGTGCAGGATTTTGAAATTGATAATTTTGCTGGAACTAGTAACCTAGGATGTTTGTTGCATGTTGCTTGGTGGAATCACAGGTTAAAGATCATGTAAAATCAGTGAAGTCATCAACAAAGATTGTATAGAACTGAAATTTCTCTCTAGACAAAACAGAGGCAGGTCTCCAAACATCTCAATGAATCTTGTGAAAATGAGATTTTATTGTATTATCTATAGGTAGAAATGGAAGTTTACATGATTTCCCTTGTTGACGACTAACACTGATTGAAGAACTACTAGATTTGGAAAAATAAATCAGTTTATTAAAATGCAAGAAATCCAAGATTTGCTGGTGAGGATGCCCAAGCCGTGAGTGCCAACTTGCGGAATCTGTTTTCTAAAATCATGTGGGAAACACGCAGTTAGATCTCCATCAATTCCGACAGTTCCTCGAACAATTATAGCTCCTAAAAAACACCCTGGTTGTTTGGCAGCTATGCATGAAGAACTTGCTGCCCTTCACAAGAATCAAACTTGGACTCTGGTTCCCAAAGATTCTGATATGAACATCATCGGTTGCAAATGGATTTACAAAGTAAAACTCCAACCAGAAGGATCTGTAGAATGCCTCAAGGTATGGTTGGTTGCCAAAGGTTTTCATCAGGTGGATGGACTTGACTCCATGAAACTTTTTCCCCTGTGATTAAACCAGCAAGTATTCGCATGGTTCTTACTCTTGCCGTGGTAAGAGGCTAGGAAATCCGCTAGCTTGATGTAAGAAATGCATTTCTGCATGGGCATCTTACAATTCCAGTTTACATGCAACAACCACCAAGCTTCGTCAATCCTGAACAACCATCACATGTCTGCAAATTAAGTCGCGCACTCTATGGCCTCAAACAAGCACCTCGCACATGGTTTGATCGCCTCCGTAATTTCCTTCTTCAACTCGAGTTCTATTGTAGTGTCTCCGATCCAAGTTTATTTGTTTGCCACTATGATCATGGTATTCTTATTCTCCTCCTATATGTCGATGACATGGTCATTACTCGTGACACTTCCACTCAGATTTAATGGCTTATTTCCCAACTCGCTACAGAATTTTTTATCAAAGACTGGGTGCACTTCACCACTTTCTTAGCATTGAGGTTACTCGCACTCGCCACAGACTCATTCTTTCACAGGCCCGTTATTCTCGTGAGCTACTGGATCGTGCTTCTATGGGTGAATGCAAACCCATAGCCACTCCAATGCCGACTAAAGGTCGGTCGACTTCCTCAACTGCACCATATTGTGATCCAACTCACTATCGGCGACTTGTAGGAGGACCTTCAAGGGACCAGATCTTTCCTATAGTGTGAACTTTGTATGTCAGTTCATGCATGCACCAATCGTGGATCATTTCCAACTTGTAAAAAGAATTCTACGCTACGTGCATGAGACTCTCAACCTCACCTTCCGTATCAGTGCCTCAAGCACACTAGATCTTTATGCATTTTCAGATGCCGACTGGGTGGGATGTCCACTTACTCGGCGTTCCACCACTGGGTTGCACATTTCTTGGCGCCAACTGCATCTCTTGGAGTGCCAAAAAGCAACCAATTGTTGCTCGCTCTAGTGCCGAAGCAGAATATAGGTCCATGGCTTCAACTGCTACTGAACTCACTTGGCTTACCTTTCTTCTACGGGACCTTCTTGTACCACTTTAAAGACCACCAGTTCTTCATTGTGACAACTTAAGTGCACTTCACCTATTTGTCAACCCAGTGCTACACGTCATGACTAAACACATTGAGCTGGACATTCATTATGTGCATGAACAAGTTGCAATTGGTGCTCTCGAAACTCGGTTTGTCACATCTTCACTACAGCTTGCAGACAGATTCACCAAACCACTTGCCAAACTGCCATTCCACACAATTCGATCCAAACTTGGCCTCTGTCTTGACGTGTGGCTTCGTTTGAAGAAGGATGATAAGATGAAACAACAAGATATCGGCAATCACCAAGACATCAGCCCGTGACTCTTGTACATTCCATTTATGTTCTTTCCATCTTAGGCATGTACAACAACATCTTTCCATATATATGTTTTTCACCTTTCCTTGTATATGTTTTTCCTTACTTGTAAAGTCAACTGTAACTTCTCTATATAATAGAAGCTCTCCTCTGTCTCACTTTGTGAGACATGAGTTTCCTATCAAAGTCTTTAGATATTACCCTGTAACTTCGAGAAATGTATTTATACTAGCTTGCTAGACAAATGTTTTGGTAATTTTATCTATAATAGAACTTAGTAGAAATTTATGTAGAAGATGCATGTAAAATTTAAGGTATTTCATCCTTTGCTAGTTTTTATATATGGCGACAACATTTTGTATGTACATGCAATGGCTGGTATACACATCCATGGCATTCAAACCAACTTTATGTTAGAGTAGCTTGGACAATATTTTTTTTTCCTACCACTTCTTAATTTGTTACATGAATCATATATAATAGATATTTCTTTAATTTCAGAGCTTGTATTGGGCTTAACAAATATGCTTAACTGGCTTTAGGTGAATGCGGAGTTGGCCGATGTACGTGTATGTTATGATTATATAGCATGATAGTTATTAGGAGTTAGTAATTGACAATATGAGTCAATAGAAATGATTTGTACAAGTTTCAAATAAACAAGTCTTATGCAAGTCTTTGTAAAAAAAAAAATTTATTAGTGGAACCCATTTTTTTATAAAGAGTTTATATGAAACTTGTAGCTAGCATTACTCAAAATCTGAAATAGGGGTTTATCTTTGCAGCGAGGAGATGGTGGGCTTCATCCATTAGCAGCTGACAAGGATGTAGATGACTAAAATACAGTAGTGAAGGTCAGGACTTCTAGATTTAAAATTTGGTAGGTACTTATAATAATTTCTACCGTAACATTATGTGTTCTGACATAGATGTTGTCTTTTGGGGAAAAAAAAAAAAAAGGTCAAAACGACATTCTACGTACTGTTGTATTGTCTAGTAAGGTTGATGTTGGTCAATCCTCTAGATAAAATGTCTTAGATAAGACTATTCATCCGGGCCAGATTGTTTTCCGGCCCGTTCCGAAACCCAAAAAATTGGGTTTCGGTTTCGAGTTTCGGCCCAAGTTGAAAAACCCAGACCAACCCGATCCGAGTAAGGATTTGAAACCCGATACCCGGATCTTTTTTAAAAAAAAACCGGTATTGTTTTGATACCGGTTAAATACTTCCCCCCCCCTCTCTCTCTCTCTCTCTCTCTCTCTCTCTCTCTACGCTGCGGCTAAAGAAAGTCGAAACCCTAAGTGAAAGTCCCTGCCTCCATCATCGTGATCCCATTGTCATCGCCGCATATCCGTCCCCGTCGGCCTTTCCCTCTAGGGCGTTGTTCACTTGTTCGGGTACTCTCTCTCTCTCTCGCCCTCTCCATGTAACTATGATTATGTACGTGAGGAATGGATGGGGTAATCAATTGGTTGATAATGGTTTGAGAGTTTATGGATTATGTATTGGTTGATAATCGGAGTTAATGGGTGTTGGTTTCTGTGGCTTGTGGGCTCTAAAACTCGGATTCACCCAGGTTTCGACCCGGGTCTGACTCGGGCCAACCTGGTCTGGGTTTGAAACTTGGGTTCCAGTCCGGGTATACCCGGGTTCCCAAGCCAGAACCCGAATGAACAGTCTTAATCTTAGATTTATAATGGTATTGGTATGAAAAATACTTGTCCTTCCCTGCAACAAGGAGCACCATTGCCTTATTAACTAAATATGAAAGCATTGCATTGCTTTATAAATTCTCAATAATTGAGAAATGGAATGACTGTAGGGTGGCAGTGGTATGGGTTTAATTATGAATGGAATATTATCTAAATAAAACCATTGGGAATGCGTTATCATCTCATGATTTGTGACTTCATTAAAAAAATACATATTAATGGAACATAATTCCATTCACATGCAAATTATTTGCCCACGATATGCATGGTTTGACTGTTTGGGTACGTATGTTAAGAAATTAGTCACTCACTGGGTGGTAGTTTGAGATGCAGGCAAAATGGCAATAATGGGCAATAAACTTGTACTTTATTTAAGGTAATTTTGTTTAGTGGAATTTCTTCTAGATGGCCCATGAAGATTGTGATCCTCTGGTCATTAATTGACATGTGTTTAGTTTGGACGGCTCATTTTAAACTCTAATAACTACTACTAACTACGTACCACATCATTAATTATTTAAATCCATGTAATTTTCAGGCGACATAATCTTCCAAAGGTTGATTTAAGCCTATGTTATTTACTGATGATACAATGAGCATGCTGCATATATATACACACACACGAGCCTATTCACAAATTATTTTATTACTATTTGTAAAATTTGTATCTCATCTCATCTCATTTCTCAAGCATTCCCTTAGTCATTATTTGAATAGTATTAGAATATCTCAGTATATTTGTGAATAGTAGTGAAATAGTTTGAGTTAAAATGTTTTATTGAATTTTGGAAAATGAGAAAAAAATTTGAATAAAAATATTATAAAATTAAAAAATTATTTGAATATCATTTTTAATATCATTTTTGTTTCGAAATTTGAAAAGTTATATTGTTTTTTATGTTTTGTTTGAAAGTTTGAAAAAATTATAATAATTAAGTGATAATTAGACAAATATGTTAAAAATTTAAAGTAAAAAAACGTTTGTATTTAAGTTATATTTGAAAATGAAATATTTTAAAATATTTCAAAATACCTAATAATAATTGCGTCACGAGCCCTTAGAGCAAATACAAAAGGAAATATTGGAGGTTGAAGTTTCGGAACAGCCCAAAATGATCCACAATAGAGTACGGTTTTCTATCTTCAATTTTAGCATTTTGGGGTCTTTTTGTGTACTTTTACATGGAGGTTGCATTACAGGGTGAGTTTGGATGTTGAAGTGAGTTGAATTGAGTTGAGTTGAGATAATAAAATATTATTAGAATATTATTGTTTATTATTATTATTATTTTGAGATTTGAAAAAGTTGAATTATTTATTATATTTTATATTGAGATTTGAAAAAGTTATAATGATGAATTGAGATGAGTTGAGATGAACTCAACTTCCAAATGAAGCCTAAGGGCTTGTTTTGGGTTGCATTGGGAGTTATAAAAAGTATTTAAATAGTCTTAAAAGTTTTTTAATGAAAAAATTAGGTTGTTTAAGTGTTACATATTAAAATATTTTGATATTTTTCTTTAAACGTACTTTTTTAGATAATATGGAACGTAATTCAGATTTTAAAAAGACTGTTAATGGACAAAAATACCCATATAATTGTAAAATAATTGCAACTTTCAAACTTTCAAGTTTTAAGGATATGGTCATAATTTTTAAAAATTCAAATAATAGTAATTTCTACATCAGAAAACGTTTTTTTAATTTGTTTCCAAATAAGCGTAGCATGTTTGAAAGTGTTTTAAATATATAATTACCAAGCTGTAAATAATTTTTTAATAATAAAATTTATCCCTTAAGTTATAAGTTATAAATCTTAAAATTACAAGTTATATTTCTTACTGCAATTTCAAACATACCTTCATGAAAAAAACAATCTACTTATAAATTGCGGACATTTTGGCCCAATGAAATAGTACGGACACAGTGACCAGCCCAACGGATCCGAAAAGGCAAATCTTTTGTAGAGAAAAGAATAAAGTTTTTGTTTCCAATTTCATAATTTATCTACTAAATTATCGTACGTATTTTTTGTCTATCTCTTAAATATGTAAAGAATACATATTCTCATTAATTAAAATTTATATTATCTCGTCAATATTTTATTTTATTGATGTCATAAGAGCAAGTACAACTTGGCGGCAGGTTTTTGCATCTGTTCCGCCTTAATATTCACCGATCCTCTCAACCTAATATAATATATATTTATATATAAATAAATAAATAAAACTCTTTTAATAAAATGACGTCATTTGTCTTGGGTTTTATTTTAAAACACTCGCCCCCTTGCTGATCTCCTTTTCTCTGTTTCGTCTCATGGACGGTCGCTACTCTCTCTCCCTAGGTTCCTCTCTCCATGGACAGACGACCTTAGGGACCAATCCACCCCTAGCATTCGGATGGGAGCACTCACTCACAAGGGGCGTTGCCGAGACCAAGGGGCTCAACTCTCCCCCCCCCCCATGTGAGGGCAGGAGACGGCGGAGGGGTGCATGCCCAAGAAGTGGGTAGGACTCCTAAGAGCAAGTAATATTTAAATGAATCGCCTAAAAAAAAAATACAAAAATTCAATGATAAGGAAATGAGATGGATGTACAATTTATAATCTTTCAAACTAAACATGGTGAACTTTTACCTTAAAAAAGAAAAGAAAAGAGAAATACTACACGCATAAAGAAATTTCATAAAAGTAAATTCAGAAATTAAAATTATTTCTTGTGATACGATACATTTACTTTATAATAAAAATAATTTTATAATTTGATATACCATATCAAGTCACGTCAGTTTGTAAATTTATTTTTATAAAAAAAATTTCTTACCTATAATATTTTTTTTGAATAAAATAAAATATAAACTTTTTAAACCACGTCGAAAACTAGAAATAGGAATTTAGCTAAGCTTTATAAGCTTGGACATAACAAATCTAGCACAGGCCAAAAACGACCGTAAAAAATAAAAAAATTATTATAGATATAAAGAAATTATAAAAAAATAAATTTATAAATTTATATAATAAATTTATTTTATTTTATATTAAAAATAATTTTACAATTTTTATAAATTTAATATTAAGTAAGGACTAAAGTATTTATCAAAAAATAAATCAGACAACTCAGCTGAAACACGACAGAGGCTAAACTGCCACCCGACATTGCGATCATTGCGAGCGAAAGCTCCCACTATTTCCAGTAAACATCTAGTGCTGACCCTTTCAAACCTGCATAACACCCTGCTCATTCCCTTCACGCCACGTAAGCCAAAAATCACCTTCCCGGAATTTCGATCCAAATTTTCCACGACGTGGGAAGTCATCATTGGTCTTCTCGTCCTCACGCGCAATATTGGAAAATACCAATTGCCTTTATTTGTATCAACAGCCTGAAGCCCTCGGCTTTTTCTAAATAAATAAAAAAAAATGATTTGTATAAATTTTAAATAAATAAATTTTATACAAATCTTTATAAAAAAAAAAAGTAAAGTCCACCTTAAAAGGATATAAAAAAAATTATTATTTATTAGTAAAATTGATTATTTTATAAAAAATTTATATGAAATTTATTTATTTAAAACTTGTATCCAGCATAATTTTAATAAAAATGATAAATATAATATTTTTTATAACATTTTATATAATAATATTTTAATAAAAAAATATTTTATAAAACTAACATTAATTTATAAAAATATCTTATTTTATTTTATAGTATGTGTTGTTAAAAGTGTTACGTGTTTATCACTGCTTTTTCCTCAAAAGTGCCCTTTCCGCTTCGGTCCGTGAACTTGCAGAGAGAGGAGGGAGGGAGAGAGAGAGAGAGAGAGAATGGCGAGTGGGGGAGGAGGAGGGTACGGGGATGCGAACCAGAAGATAGACTACGTGTTCAAGGTGGTGCTGATAGGGGACTCGGCGGTGGGGAAGTCGCAGATACTGGCCCGGTTCGCAAGGAACGAGTTCAGCCTCGACTCCAAGGCCACCATCGGGGTAGAGTTCCAGACTCGCACCCTCGTTATCCAGCACAAGAGCGTCAAGGCCCAGATCTGGGACACAGCTGGCCAAGAACGGTGCTCATCAACTCTCTTTCTGCTACACACTGAGCTTTCAACTTTTCTTGCTAGCTTCCTACGGTTCTCATTTAGTTCACTGATTTGTGCTCAAAGCTCGAGATCGATCTTTCTTTTGAGAAAACTAGCTAGCTAAATAAATAATTCACATGCCTTTTGAGGTTATTGATTTTTCAGGAAATGCAGTTCCAATCTTCTCTTCTATTTCAACGCCGAACTTTGATAAGTCAAACCAATGTCAATTTCACTCTGCATTGATTTGTTACTAATTCCTTTACAATTTAGAAAAAAGTTAGATTTCCTTATTTCGGATCAGGAATTTGTCTAGTATGATTGTATTAAAATAGTGCGCATGACTTGGATCAGGAATTTGTCTCCTGGTATGATTGTATTAAAATGTTATCTTAATTTTTTTTATTCTTAGATCCAATCCATCAGAGAGTCTCAAGTCCTATGAATGCTTGTCATGAGGTATAATTTCGTTTTGGTAATTGATTTTTTGTGTAATCGTAGATGTATATTGGAATAATGTGCGTTACAAAACCAGTATGCGAAATGATTTGAAATCTTATTACGACTTAATCCAAATTTAGACAAGTCGGCGTTTCTTGAAACCATTGGTTTTGTGATAGAACCTCCTCCATTGGATGATGTTTGGAACTTTGGTCAGAAGGATAACTTCCAAGCCGTACGAGAGCTTACCCAACTCCCTTTCTCTTAGAGTTTCCGTTTTATTGCTTGTCAAAATCTTTTATATTTTCTAAACATAAAATAAAAGAAAGAATATAAGAAGTTCGCACTTGAGAAATTTGGGTTTTAGAGAAGTCGGGTATCCTTCAGTTGTAGTTGATAATGAGTACTTATATGATTATATCTAAATATTCTAATTGACTGCAAGAACATTCCCCTTTTTAAGGCTACTTTTGATATCTGGAAATGGATCCACATCACAAGGATACAAACGTGTAGGTTTTTCTTTTCAGCTTCTATATTCCTTTCGGGAGATACAAGGTGAAAGTTCGAAACATGTTCAACGCTTGTAAAGATTGATATTTTATTTGCAGAGTAGTTCGTTTTATATCCAATATGAATGACTACTTGATCTTGTGTGAAAGTTCTTCCTTCTACAAGATTTTCCAAATGCCTGTCACTTGTATTATGGTGTGCTTTAAGAGTGTGATAAGAACACACTTGTTGAGGCAGTAGAGATGTTACTGAGCCTTCATATAGCTTTGGATTCATCATTCTACCCTTGGGTAAATGAGAGGAGAGGGGCCCTTGGCAAATTTCTGTGGTATTTTGAGACCAACGTGTTTCCTTTTTAGTATCTCATAGCTTAATTTTTTTTAGTGATTAGGTTTTGTGTGGATTGTGATTGAATGATCTGTTAAGCCATTTGAAATAAACTGTCTGCCTCAATGCATTCTATAATCCTCTGATATTGTCTTTTGGTTGATTGATCAGATACCGAGCGGTTACAAGCGCATATTACCGGGGTGCTGTTGGGGCAATGCTGGTTTATGACATAACCAAGCGCCAGACATTTGATCACATACCTCGTTGGCTGGAAGAGCTGCGTAGCCATGCAGACAAGAACATTGTCATCATTCTGATAGGGAACAAGAGTGATCTTGAGAATCAGCGTGCAGTCCCCACAGAGGATGCCAAAGAATTTGCTGAAAAGGAAGGACTGTTTTTCTTGGAGACATCGGCACTGGAAGCAACCAATGTTGAAACTGCCTTCTTGACTGTGTTAACAGAAATCTTCAACATTGTGAACAAGAAGAACCTAGTTGCAGACGAAAATCAAGGTAATGGGAACCCCGCATCCCTTTCCGGCAAAAAGATCATTATCCCAGGTCCCGCACAAGAGATCCCAGCTAAGAGCAGTATGTGCTGTAGATTAGCGTGATTTGATTGAATTGAAGTTTCAAAATACGTGAATCTTGGTCATATGTTCGTCATAGCAATTTTTTGAGGTGTGTGGTGTATTTCCTTTGTATATTTTCCAATGCTTCAGTTCCGTTTGTATGAGCAACTGGTTACTTGCATGTTATGAAATGGGAGTTTAGATTCTCTTTCTACCAATGTCAAAGTCCACAAAAAAATTGTCCTCTCCCGGAGAAATTTTGTCAATTGGGATAGTACCCAATTGCCTTCAATACTGTTTATTAAAATTCTGTACGGGTGGGGTCCCAATTATTATTGATAATTGGATGATATAACACAACTGCTGCAATTCCTCTTCGGTATGATTTTGCAGTACACATCCATTTTTGGATACTTTTGGAGGGGCTCCTAATGGATTCTTTATCTTATCATTTAAAACATATTATTAAATTTTTTATTTTTATTTTTATATAATGACTTTTACAATGTCATTTATCAACTTATCTATTTTTTCTCTATATCATTTAAATATTCTTTTTAAATATTTCATTTCTACCAATAAATCTACAATATCCATATATATATATATATTATTTTATATTTGTAATTTATTTTTATATACAATGTAAAATAATTCAGTCCTATACACGTAAAACAAAAATATATTAGTCAAATAAAAATTAAATATAAAAATCAAAATATGAAAAAATTGGTTTAAAAATATGAATTATGATTTTTTAGAAGAAAATGAAATGTGTTTTAAATGATGAACAAAAGAAAGAATTTGCTTATATGATAAAAATCAAAATAAAAGAAAATGAGGGAGGAAATGAAATATTAATAATATAACAAATTTGCAAGATAAACAATTCCTGCTACGTGTAGCGAGTTACTGTAGTTAATTATATTTTACAACTCATAATCGGATGTAACTTCTTTTTAAAGTAATTTTTTAAATAATTTACATTTTTTATATAATACAAAAGCTATTGAGAGTGCTCATAAAGCATATTGTGATGCACGAAGTCATTCTCTACCCTTTAACTTTGAAGCAACAAGAATTTTCTAGTTTTTTTTTTTAACACTTGGGAGAAACAAATTTTCATGTCCATGTAGGCCTTCCACCAGCGAGCTGGCCAACGAAAAACTTTTATAATATAAAAACTTCGACCTAGACACATGCATGATCATGGTTTCTAGGAGTGTGCGTAAAAGAGTAACTTTCAGCAAAACAAACCCGTAATTTCTTCTTCTTAAGAATCGCGTTAACATGATATGGTAAGAAAAATTAAGAGTCCACACTGTCAAAAAAGAGTTCCTCTTAAAGTAGCAAAACGAAGGACTCTGCCACACTAATCATGATAACATCCAAAGATTGGATTAGCTAATTATAATACAACACAGAAATATGTTTCTTGAAATTAGTTCAACTCTTGGTTGTAAGTATGCTACCCTCCATGTCCTCGTTCCTTTCTATGTCATTCATGTCCTCTACTTCGACACCCTTAACATGAGATTTCTCTTCATGCACCAAAGAGCCGTTTTGAGCATCCATGTCCTCATTCCTTTCTATGTCATTCATGTCCTCTACTTCGACACCCTTAACATAAGATTTCTCTTCATGCACCAAAGAGCCGTTTTGAGCATCCATGTGTATTAAGAGCCTTTCTAGCAGTTCTTGGCACTCAATTGCATTGACCATTACAGATAAACTGGCCCTGCCCTTCCAGCATCCAATGGCTATTGTTGACTCATCCACTTGGGTAGAATCTAATAAGGCTTTGCTACCTGCAGAAAAAAAAAAATGTAAGATATTCACGTAAATGGGAACTGATCATCTTGAAAACATGGTAATGTATACCTTTGCTCAAAACTATAATACAGCAGCCTAGCATTAGGTTTGTTGCCTTCTGTCCAAACTCAGAATCAACAAAATCTGCAAATTTAATAGTTTTATATTGCAGAAGATGCTTGAAGTCCACTAGGGATGCATATAGTATCTGTTTGGTGACATAGGGAAGAATCAGTGGCAGTCCTTCGGAAGATATCCGGAACGCACATGGTGCAGAGCTCCCTTCTCTGGATGATTGTCTTTCCTGTTTTTTGACAGAGTGAAAGAAACTCCAATTACACAAAAATAGCAGTTATCAGGGAACTTTATTCGTTTAATACACTAGGATTAGACAGGAGTGCAGTTAAACTCATCACAAGCAAAATTTTTTTTTTTTGATGGGTAATAAGAGATTTTATTCCAAGTAAATAGGCATAGCCCAAGTACACAAGAAGTATACATGAGAATACACCTAAATACAAACTAAAGCAAATTAAGAGAAAACATTACAAATATTCATGTCCATCACAAGCAAATAAAATGAAATTTGGCAATATGTACTCGCAAAAGAAAACCATTCATTAGATTCATTAGTTGGCGGCATAAATATGAACGGGAGACCAGATCATGGGACTGGATTCTCATTTATTTTTCCATGTCTTTGTTTTGATACTCCACCAATAAAACCCCCAACATAGGTGAAAGCAAATTTGATCACGGTTCAACTCCTGGTAGAAATTATAAGCAGGGTAGCAAGCGCTTATTGATTCTTTCTTTTGGGGCTAAAATGAAATGTTTTTAGAACAAACTTTGACCATTTGTACTGTTAATCGTATGCCAACTAAACTTTGACTTATAAAATTGTAGCTGATATGTTATGTTCCATCCAATGGCACTATTCTTAACTTACAAGGCAGTTATTCATACACAGGAATCAGGATTGACACCCTCAAGAATAAGATGGGAGAAGGAAACCTTTTATGAACATGTAACTTTGAAACGGGAACTTAAACTAGGGCATACTAAATAATCATGGTAACGATGACATATAGAAATACTTACAAACATCTTCAGGCCGATGGACGTTATCTTAAGTTGCTGCCCTACTGAGAAATTCAGCTCAAGGACATCCTTAACTGACTTTGAAATATAGTATATCCTCTTCACATGGTTAGTATCGTTGTTTCTTGTGACTAGGTGCCCACTTAACGGAAAGGCGCCATCAATACCATAGAATAACTTTATGCTATTGACGATGCCTTCATCTTTGAAGAAAACAACAGGGTCAACCCCTTTCCACTTGCCTTGAGTTTGCTTCTTTCTTTTACCTCCAGCTTTCTTCACATCAATTTCCTTATGATCAAGTGCTTGGGCTTGTTCAGAATTCTGCACTTCACTTGTAATGCAAAGATGAGGTTCCACAGCAGCCTCATCTGGTTCATCTGTACCAGCCTCTAAATTGGCTACTGAATGTTTCTCATCTGTGCCATCTCCTGAAATAACCTCCACTCCACTTGTATCTTCAATAGCCTGATTCAATTGTTTTGTAGATGACTCGCTACCTACTTGCAGAGTATTTGGTTTCTCCTGCATAGCTGTGTACAAAAAAATATCAGTGTAATCATCTTGATGTGGAAGCCTAAAACAGAATGTAGAGAACAGGAATTTCTCCAAAATAGATATAAATAATAAATTTAAAACTTTATTGCAAAAGCATATCATAAACATGATGCATTTGCAAAAGGGTATCGAAACATTCATCTGATTTTCCAAAAATTTAACACTAGAAAAAAAAATTATTGCCCACAACGAGAACGCAGAACAGAGAAGACACGAAAAAGGGATTTATCCATGGATGTTTAGCACATGCATGCGGTCGCTTTGGTTTTACCATGACCGATAGATACCTTGAATGTCTTGGCTTCTCATGAGAAATATTATTAGTTAGATTAGATCTGAAGTTACCTGGCAGAGTGGAAAGTTTGTGGAAGACAGCAATAAAAAATGCTCCACTGTTTTGATCATGAGGCATTATCCTCATGCAACGTTCTAGAGGAAAATTACAAACTTCCTCATCTAAATCATCAGCTAGAGCTACGGGATCCCCTAACGGCTGGAACCCATCTTTGGAATTTCCATTACCACAATTCTCATGCTTTTCTCCCAATTCTGTATCAGGGTTATTCTCATTTCGCTCGACATAGATTCTGCCAGAAGGAAACATGCTAGGAACAATCACATTTCTGCGGTACTTAGGGACGTCTTTGTAGGAAACAAACCAGGTGCCCTTGTCACGCACCTGCATGTCCAAGAGAAGGAATGAAAAACCATATACTTGTACGCTGCATGTAGCCAGCTAAAGGTGTAATGCTGGAACTTATTCCACAAAGTTGACCAAAATTTTATATCATTGTCTTGCTACCGGGCAAGATCAGCAATTTGTTGCTTTTGATTTGGATAGAGAATACCATTTTCCATGTAAATATCCAGTCTGAACCCAGACATTTGTCATGCACAGCATCACTCACTACATACTCGCTATCATAGGATTAACTTTTTTACTAATTTGAGAATATTTAGATTTATTTTAGAATAGATGACCCATAAGCTAAAAGTAACAACTTCAACATTAAACCACGATACAACCAATGCAAACATTTTCCAGTCAAGAAATAAAGGTCCAAGTAGGAAAAATTGCCAGGCATTGCATCAATTCCCACCAAATAGTCAATCTAAAAAGTGGCACCAAGTCCTGTTTCACCATTAATCAATAAGAGAAACAGCATTTTGACCTTAAGAGTGAAACAGGAAAAACAGTAATATGGGATCCTCCAATTTAATTAGAAAGGTAAGCTTCTATCGTGCGCCAAAGTCAGCTGTACCGTTACTTTCATCTACAGGGTCATAATTTGATTTCGTTATATGTCCGGAGGTTCTGGTTGTACGAAGCCCAAATATTAATTTCAACCAGTGTACTACTACTACAAGTAACAGACATTACTTTCTCTCCACTCCAAGTCTCAGATAGATATTTTTTGGAAGGTAAGTCCGATATAGACATTTTTGTATGCAATGGAACCATGCCAAACACCCAATATTGATTCAAGCTAAATTCCTCTCTAACATAAAAGCAAGAAATGTCCTTTATGCATGGGCGATGAAGATAACTTTCAGTATACAAAAGTAATATAGCAATAGTGTCAACCAAAAAGAACACAAAACTAGTACCCGCTTGAGTAGAACAGTAGTAATGTGATGGCTCAGGAACTAAACATTTTCAGTCCAATTTTCCTGGGGGTAACACAATGCATATAGTTTGCAGGTGACTGAGAGCAGGCATAGGGATTTTTCTTGCCTCATACACATCACCCATACCCCAGAGTAATTGTATCTAGTAAAAAAAAAAAATGAAAAACCAGAATCTATACACCAAGAACTAACCTTCCATTTTTTGAGGCCTGGCCGGCGAACAAGTTGGGGAAGCTCACAAGAGACATCAACAAGTTCAAGAGACCCTCCACACTTCCGCAAAATCTGTAGTAAATGAGCAATGGTGACCAAAATTTATGTGTAGGAATAAACCTCCAGTTAACTCCAGTTGGTGCAGAGAAAGAAAGTTGCCACATCCATGAGGGCATAATCATTAGAAGAAATGGAATCCAACCATTCAAAAATATGACCATAATATAAATTAAAGACAACACCAAGGGGTTGGCCCAAGTGGTGAAGGCCTTGGTCTTGGGGTATAAGTCCCTTCAAGGTCCAAGGTTCAACACCTCATGGGTGCAAACAATCCTTTGGGGCCACACCACTTAGTGAAAAGCCAGCGATTTAACTAGTTCCGTATAGGAAAACTTCCGAGCGTACGGTGCACGGGATTGAGGTTTACTCTGCAGGGGTGGGTCTGAAGGGCCCTTCCTTGGAGAGGTTCCCCGACATCAAAAAAAAAAAAAATAATAATAAATTAAAGACTAAAGAAGACAACAACTTGGTAAGATCAAATACCAACACATTAAGCCGAAATTGACCCAAATTTGACACTTAAGTTAAAAGAAAATAAAGTAGAAACAAAAAGTTGCAAGCATAAAATTCACATGCAAATTATCTCATATGTTATACAGCAACATGAGTCTAGGAAAACAGATTAGATCTTCTCAAGACACAAGGTGCTAACAATCTTAGAACATAATGAAAGTGAAAACTGAGATAGGAAATTCCAAAATACTAGAAAGCTAGCTTCAAAATCAAATTGTCCAATCTGTTCTTCTCCATCTACTTATTTATACCAACTTTCTGAATTCTCAGTCAATTAAAGTAAAAACCAGTTATTAAGAAATTTGAAAGTAGACAGGAAATCAAACACTTGCTGTTATTACTCTTCAATTTACTGCTGAGGTGCCGTGAATCGTCTTGAGATAGAGGAGTTCCTTTAGGGACACACGAAAGTAGTGCATGACAATCATTAGATGTAAAGTTGGTCACAAAATGAGCACAAACCTCGTGTTTAGAGGAATGGTATATAAGTAAAATAATTTTTAAAGGGAAGAAAATGTTATAGTTGAAGCAGAACTGGTCCATAATGGCTGCCATCATGGAGAGAATGGTCAAAACATAAAATCATAATTATTCAAGAATCAAAATTGATTTGCTTTATATAGAGAATACGTTGTGACAAACAGGATTTACTTGTAAAAAAGGAGTTGTGACCAACGTACTTTAGGATGTGGACATAGCATAAACATTCCAAGTCTTGGAGAGATGAATAAGCTGGTGGACACTGTAGGATTTCATTAGGAGATCAGTAGCAGTGTAGGACAGGTTTGTCAATGAACACATCTTGGCCTAATCGGGCGTCTTCATTCAAGTGAAGATTTTAAAATAGCAGCCAAGGGACCAGGAGCACAAAATTTACTTGTCCATACGTAGAATCTTTACTCTGTTTTTTTTTTTTCAGATTAGGCATTTTCTTGTGTAACCCCAGTGTACTTGGATTGTGCCCCCAGCACTTAACAATAATTCGTGGTATCTTTACTTGTCCCAAAAAACAAAAATTATTCTTTTGAGCCTATCAGCCTACTAGTTCTACCTTTTCCTAATGCCATCTTTGAGTGATAAGACAGTTAAATCTAGAAATAAAAAAGAATCTCCTGCAGGCTGTTAAAAGAGTGGATATGTTACTTGATATAGAGGTAGGGTTTGTGCACGTGCACACAAAAAATTGAGCAAGTTCATTGAACCATAGCTTCATTCACTAGCTGGATTCATTGATGTAGAAAAATAATTTATAATTACCTCAGCAACCACAGCTTCATTCTCAACTGGATTCATTGAGCAAGTTGAGTAAACCATTCTGCCGCCAACTTTAAGCAAGGATAGACCTGCATAAACAACACAGTTTTTGTAAGTTTTGAATACTCACTAGACTGCATGCGCAGACCCAAATATAAACACTAGTATGACCTTCATATATTAACTTAAAAAGGAAAGACTAAGTGGCATGATTAGAAGTTCCATCTAATACAACAAACATCTCTTGAACACCATCAATGAACCATCAAAAAACTTGAGTCTAGGCAACAACATGCATTGTAATGTAATGACTAAATAAAAGATGGGCTCTCGAAGAGATTAGCCTCTTATCAGCACCACGGGAACCTGTGACTTACTCGAAACAAAACATATAGTAGAACTGTTTCTTTCCACATTTTGGGACGCACCCATGGAACCTAAACCCCTGGGGAGACTAGCATAGCAACCCACCGCCATGGCCTCCCACTTAAATCGCAGTTTGATCCCAGGGGACCTGTGACATGGGGCTCATGCACACAAGTTTGCCCTTACCACTTGGGCTACCCACAGGTGGGTTGTTTCTTTCTATATCTCCCTTAGACACAAATTCACATCAACATTTCAAGAAAAACACCATTTTAGCAGGACAATATCCGAGTCATTTTTTCGATTTTATTTTAGTTGGAATTTCTGACAAGATTGGATCAAGATTTAAAACTAAATAAGTGAGCCAGAAAGATAGTTGATTCACAGAGTCACTGGTCAAACCAGTTTGATCATAAATACATATATTATAATAAAATAGAATTAAAATACTATAAATATACAAGTATGGTATAAGTTAGACTGAAATATACTTCTGGTCCCCAAATATATAACAATTGTTTGAATTTCGTCTCTGAAATTTGAAAAGCCTCAGTTTTGTCCTTAAAAAAACTTAAATGGTAGCAATTTAGTTCTTACATCCATCAAGGGGGGAAGTTGCTGATGCAGCAAAAGGAAAACCAAGGTGGCATGTTAATAGTACCTGTGGCATGTGAAATGGCAACATTGCCATACCATGTCAACAATTTGAAAATTATATTAAATTAATTATTTACCTTAAAAAAAAGTCTATCTTCCTCTCCGTCTCCCTCTTCTCCATTCCAAATCCCACCAGAGCCACCACCATCATTAACTTTCATTTGCCATCACGTGTTCATAAAATATAACTTAAGAAAATGGATCCAATTGGACAGTAGGAAAATTTTAAAATGAAAACTTAAACTTTAGGCCCCTACCAAGTTAGGAAAAAAGGCTTTCAGACCATCTAACATGATGGAGTCCACCTAGATGAGTTAAGTTCTTACAAAATATGCACAAATATATCTAGTCATTGTTAATAAGTATAATCAGCTAGTTGGAACAACAAAATAAATCTCAAAAAGACTAAAAAATCATATAATCCAAACAAGCATTGTTGCATACAATAAAGAGGATTTCTGATTTAAATTTTTCCATCAAAGGTTACCTCGTATGGCAATCTGAACTTGGAGGTTATGGATCCCATTGCCCAATCCTGGATTCCTGTATTAAGAAAATAAAAGCTTATCCACCACGAAAGAAAGGTTGGCGCTATAAAATTCAAGAAAGGTCGATAAAGGGAAAAACACACGACCATTTCCTCCAGATATCGGGAGCCTTGCGAAGTGTACCATCTCCACTGCAGGGAACATCACATAAGACACGATCAAAGATAAGTTTACTAACACTCGGATGAAATCCCATTGTACTTTCAGAAGAACTAGAGCAATTTCTGTTGGAACGGCAGCCAGGAAAATGTTGAGCTTCATGATTTGTGACTATCAGATTGGCAGTGCACATTCTTTTTGTTTGGTGGATGAGAAGATTACATCTTTGGACGTCAAGATCGTTTGCAACTACCTGAGAGAATGAAGAAATCAATTTCAAAACCAGAATTAGCAGATCGAGAAGTTCAAAATTTTTTTTATCAGCAAAACAAGGACTTCATTGAGAATAAAATAGGTGTAGCTCAAGGACTACATTGAGAAGTTCAAATTATATCAACAGACCAAGTTAGCCAAGCTAAATAAAAAGAGCAGACTATATACAAATATAAAATCAGTAGTAAACAGTACAAAACAGGAATGGTTAAAGGACACGAACCAATCCATCAGGCAGTGATCCTTCTTTGGCTGATCTGTGTATAATCTCAAGCAGTTGAAATGTTTTTGATCCTGGTGCAGCACACACTGAGCAAAAGCAAATAATCGGTCAGAAAACACTCGGTTAAATATCCCGATTTTCTTACATGTCAAATGGGTTTTCAATTATTTTTTCCCTGCAACTTTAACAACCATTTGATGACTGTGAAGACAAAGATGAAGCAGCAGTTATTAAATAACTTGGTTAAAAATATTTTCGAAAATAAGATATTACAATACAAAGGAAGGTTTAAAGAGAATTTTTTAATGCACAATAAGTTGCTTACTGTCGAGTACAAAATGATATGAGTGTACATCCAGGAAGAGAGGAGGTACCTGCATCACAAGCAATCACTAATCACAAGTAAATATATAACCATTAAGGAAACAAATGCATCCAAAATGCAAAGAGATTTTTAAAATCTTTTACAAACATCAGTACATAAACTTCAGGAGTGACAGGGTGTGTATAATGTTGGCTTACCATGCTGACAGCCTCCTGTCTTGTGATATTTCCAATTTCATTTTCAAGCTTTAAGAACTCATGGAACCTGGAAAATTCACATATCATAGCAGAATGAGAACAGACATACGGACTGAAATCCAGGATAAAAAGCAGGTACATATTGCATATGGTCAGAAGTCTTGTATTCTTCTAAACTCTTTGTTGTCTTCATTGTGGTCTCTAGAATGGGTAGGTAAACTCTTTAATTCTTTGTTATTCTAAAATTTTGGGTAAGCATCTCTCTTTGTTATCTTCTAAAATCTTTATTCTTGCTATCCCTCCCATTTTTTTTACTCTTAAGATCATATAGTGTGAGTACTAACACCCTCCTATGATTTATATTGTTGGCTTGATGATGCAACTTCCTATATAGACGATTCTATGTGCTCTTTTGCTTGTGGGTTAGCATTTGAGAAATACGTGTTATGACTTATGGTTTTACCTTATTTAAAAGATGCATGCTATGATGCCCTTGTTTTATATCATCATGGATGTTATATTCCTGCATTTCACCCTTCTTCACACAGTGGCATTGGTAAATTGGCTTACTGAGGGGTAAAACTCACCCCTCCTTTTCCTATTATCCCCTTAAATGGCCCATATCCACTGAACCACAGCCATGACAATAGTTGTAGCCTGTAGGACAAAGAAAGTTAGCATATTGGAAGGATTCCCAAGCTAGAGCAAATGTTTGGTTTGGGGAATAGTCTCTTAAACTTCTTCTCTATGTTTGGTTCAACTTAATATGGTTGGTCTAGAATTCCAAAACTTTTTTTTTTTTATATGTAATAAGAGATTTTATTCCCAAGAATAGGCATAAGCCTAAGTACACAGGACGTATACAAAGGAGATACCTACTACTTTCTAAAAACAAAACTAAATCTAAAACAAATTCTGGAAATTATCATCCATTACAAAAGTTTTAGCCCACAAACTCAAAGTACTAGAGAAAAAATCCCTAAGGTCTCCCAATGAACATTCTTTGTCTTCAAAGCATCTCTCATTCCTTTCAAACCATAGACACCACATGAGACAAGAAGGCATAATCATCTTCCAAATATCAACAGCATTCTTGCTACCCTTCAATCCCTTCCACCCTACCAATAAATCCACCACTTCCTTGGGCATTACCCAAAGTAGACCAATCCAATTCAAAACCTCATTCCACAAGAACCTGGCCACTTCACAATGAAGAAAGAGATTAACACATTCCCCCCCATCCTTCCAACACTTACAACGGGGTATATGTTACCATATGAATATTTACTTCTGCATAGTTTTATCTTCTTTTTTTTTTTTTTATAGGTAATCAAAGATATTATATTCATAGAAATAGGCCCAGGTACACAGGAAGTATACATGAAGAACACCTAGCTAGAGGTTACAATAGAGAGAAGAAGATCGTGGACACTAAGTCCGTTACAAACTATGGCCCCCGCCCATAAGAACAATGACTTAAAAAAGAAAAGTTTTAGCTCATCCATTGTTCTTTCTTGATCTTCGAAACTTCTAGCATTTCTCTCCCTCCAAATACACCAACACATGCATATTGGTATCAATCTCCATATTGCCGCTACCTGGGATTTGCCGTGTAGTCCTCTCCAGCTTGCGAGGAAATCCACCAATCTACAAGGAATAACCCAAGACAATCCAACTCTTGAGAAAAAATCATCCCACATAACCTTGGCCACCTCACAGTGTAAAAGCAGATGATCAACTGACTCCCCATGCTTCTTACACATGCAACACCAATCTAGAACAATAACCAGTCGTTTCCTTTATCTGTAGTGAGAATCTTGTCCAAAGATGTTGTCCAAACAAAAAAAGCTGCTTTTGAAGGAGCTTTCGTCTGCCAAATGCTCTTCCACGGGAACATAGACATTCCGGAGTTCGTAAGCTTTTGATAAAAAGAAATGATAGAGAAAATACCTTTCTTAGAATGATTCCAAAGCATCTTGTCTCCTGTGCCCCCTGAAATACTTGCGGAATATAAAGCCGCAAAAAACTCCGTAATAGACTCCAACTCCCAATCTTGGGCTGCCCTAATGAAGTCAATATTCCATTGAGGGGTGCCATTTGAAAAGACCAGAAGGTCGACGACTTATGCCTCCTTTTCTCTAGCTAGCGCAAAGAGAGCAGTGAAAGTATCTCGTAATGGCCAACATACTCCCCTCCTTCACCAGAGTAAAGGATTTAGATTCTATGACTAACACCATAGAAGAACCCATACTGACCAACTCCCCTCCTTCAACAGCCATTCATCATCACATTGAAACCAGGTCAGAAATATGCTACATAGATACATGGCTAAGGGGAGTATGGTGTTAGTCAGAAATCTGAAACCAGGTCAGAAATCTGCCAACATACTCCCCTCCTTCATCATAATCACATGGGTTCTTCTATGGTGTTAGTCATAGAATCTAAATCCTAGACTCTGGTGAAGGAGGGGAGTATGTTGGCCATTACTGAAACTAGTTTTATCTAGTTTGAAGGGAATGTCCAAATGTGTGATTATTTGATAAATGAAAAAAATAGGAGAATTTCAGAATGGTCATCCCTTTAACCATTATGATCCCTCAATAAGGGATCACAACTAAGGTATTATTACATTAACTTTTTAATGGCATCTTCAAACCTTGACTTTAGTTGGGATTCATTTGGAGTCGCTACAAAAATTCTAGAATCAAATTTGATATATATGGTATGCAAGACAACCGGCAATCTACACATGCAATTTACTCTGTTACACTAACATATATCATCACACAAAGCATGATTGACCTCTCAAGTGTCTGGTTCTTCCTCAGCTGCATGCGGGAAAAATTTGAATGCCAAGCAAGATTCTCAGGGTACCAAGGCAATGGTCTAATAGCCTCCGCTTCACCATCAGTGACCTTAAAAAAATGGATGCAAAAGAAACACAAGAGCTTGTCACAAATAATGAACAATACCGTCATCAAGATCATCACTGCACTACAATTGCCAAGTTAATTGTGTATCTTACCTCAGCTTGAAGAGATTTCATAAAGTCATTCTCTAACTGTGATCGAATGTCGGAACAAAACTGGCTACTGCAAAAAATGAAAGTACGAAAGATATGTCATCGTCAAATTAAATCTATTGGAATCTTGGGAAATCAAATACAATTCCAAATACATTTAAATTGCACAGAAAAAGGGAAAAGGCCAGTTTCTGATTGTTTCAATTTCATTAGTCACAGGAGTCCCCATGCCATTAGCACCTATGAATTTCAATGTTTATGCTTTCTGTAATAGGGAACTTTATCTTCTACGGCAAAGAATTGAGGAAATACCCAACAATCCATAAGCCACTCTTCTATTATATAATATATATCTTATTATATATTTTTTATATATTTCTTTTGAAAGGGGTAGGGAAAATATTTTTACCTAAAGTTTACACTTTTAAGGGTTTAAGTGGAAGTTGGTTGCTTACATTCATTGCCGCCTACTTGTTTTTGGCTCCTTCCAAACATTTTCTACAATTCATTCTTTCTACTAAAACAAATGCTTAAACATTTTCTCCATTTTCTGATAAAATCAACCGATCAAAAAAAAATCTGATAAAATCACGCCAAAGGCCATTTCAATAGAATATGATATCAAAACGCGCCAATTGTGACATTACCTTGAATTAATTCTAAAAGCAGCAGGCAATGGTTTTCGAAGAACTTGCATGAAGGAGTCCCACTCCTCAGGGGACACAATCCCTTGCTCCTAATATCACCAAAAGAAGTAAAAAAAAAAAAAAACCACAAGTTCGTATTCCCACAAAAAAAAGAAGAACATTAATAATATAGCATAATATTCGGAACTCAATTGAGTAAGTATGATATCAAATGGACAAAATAATCCATTCACACACCAAACAATAAAGAACAAAAATTCATACATGAGATAACAGCCGGAACCCGTTTGAGTGTATGAAAAATACTCACCAAGTATATAGAGTAAAAGTACCTTATAGTATTCATCGAAGGCAGGGTTTTGGGTGGCGAAGGGCTGCCAATACGAATTCTCATTATTGCTGCTGCTGCTGTTGTTGTTGTTGTTGTTTTCAGAGGAAGGATCGGATTTGGGGCGCTTCCAAACGTTCTCTCTGTTCTCCTTAAAATGCCTTCTCTGGGTACGAGATCTTCCTCTACCTCCCATCTTGGACACAATGCGTTACTGCTGCTGGCTGCGTGAAAGGAACTGCGTTGTGGAGCCGTGGTCGTAAACAAGAACTGGGTTTGAGTTGGACTCGGATCTTCGCACACGACTCTCGAGTCAGTCTCCTGCTCCCATCTTATTTGAAAATGTGAGCTTCGCTATTTGGGTTTGAGTTAGGGTTTGGTTTGGTTGGGCTTAGTTGAAAGAACCATAACCCAAACGATGCCTTCAAGAGAAGTCTTGGGCCAACCCAACGCCATTAATCTAGCCATTGATATATATCATATTGCAAGGAGTAACATATCTCGTTGATAATTAGGAGTAACAAAAACATGATACGATATATAAATTTAATACAAATATAACACGAAATTAACAAGGTTGAGATTGATATAATTGAGTTTAGGTCAGAACGGATTGACCTGTTAAGACACGATTAATAAACAGATCAACTCAATTAACCTAAAATCAATCCGTAATAATCTATTTAAATTTTATTTCAAAATTATAGTTTTATTATTATTGGATTGTAATATTGGTATTTCTTAACATGCTTATATTTTTATTATGAAAAAATCTATTCATCATCATAACTTCCATCATCCTCCTATCATTCCATGACGTGGCATTATATGATATATTTATAAGTGAAATATAATAAATAATCTGCAATCATCTAATGACACATCATGGAATGATGGGAGGATGATGAAAGTTGAGATGATGAGTAGCATTACTCTTTTATTATTGGGATTGTAATTCTGGGTCTATGCTCATATTGGTTATTGTTGAGTTTGTAATATTTATTTTATCATAGATTAAAATCTAAAAAATATTGATAGTTTTTATTAGTAAGTAGTCTTATTAATTTCTTTGGAGATATTGTGGGTTATATTTAAAAACATAATTTTTTATATAAATGAATTTTTATATTTATTCGACCCATGCTAAAGTGATAAGATTGCTTGTAGGGTAAAACATCTTATGTTTATTCCACTTTTTGTACCAATTTTCATAAATTTGTCATAAATTTTGGAACTCCGATACGGAATTAGCATGAATCGACCAACATGTATTTTCTATTTTCGTTACAATTTCACAATACAGTTGTCTTCGTTAATTTCTTTGGAAAATGCTAGAGCTCCCGCTGGAGCTCCAGTGTATTTTATGATGTATATTTTTTAATTCTTTTTTTATATAGATGTTTTTAATGATTTTAAATATTTTTAAAAAATAAAAAATTTATAATATTATTAAATAATACTTGCTTAATCACGAAATAAAATATAAAATATTTTTTTATGATTTTTTATTTTACTTCGTGATTAAGGAAGTATTTTTAAATAACTTTTTTTTATTTCTTGATTAAGAAAATATTTTTAATGATATTTTAAATTTATTTTATTTTTAAAAATTATTAAAAAATAAAAAAAATTATATAAAAAATAACTTAAAAAAAACACATACAATTTCTGCTACAGCGGAGCACCAAGCGGGACTGTAGCACTATCCAATTTCTTTTATCCTGAAGCGTAATCACTACATTTCTGACTTTTGAAAATAATTGCAATTCACAGGGACATGGACGTCTTCGTAGCTAGTGACTGGTCATGCATGAGAGCAATGGATGCAGTTCCTTGGAAGAAACAAATTCTCTTGAATTAATTTCTTGCAGTTCGTTGTTGTCATATATATTGAGGCTGACAGCCACGTGAGCACCTTAATTTAAGTTGAGAGTTATTAATTTTATGGAAACTGAATATAATTTTAAAAATGAGAAATATTTTAATCATTACATAAAAATAATTTTATAAATTAATTTAATTTTATGTAATTTATCAGATTATAAAATTATTTTTATTGTAAAATAGATTTAACAGATCACATAAATTCACGTCAGTTTATTTGATTAATTTTATGTAATTTCTTTATGATTTTAAAGAATTAATTACCTAAATTTAAAGTTTAAACGAGCTTTATAAATCATCAAACAAATATATATAATAAAATATTACTTTTCATCTTAAATTTATATAGCATTATTCGTTTGGGCCTTATTAATTGCTCAATTTAGCCCATTTTCCTTTTAGTGTACTGGGTAATTTTGGGCACAAATACAAATCCTTGTCTCAGATGGTTCTCTCCCGTCCCAATATAGGCTATAGAACATACGTGTGTTCTCCTGATTTTTACCACATAGCATACTTAATTATTTAGGCTATGTATTTTATGATTATACCATCTAACAGAAAAATTGAGAAAGAAGAAATTGAATATAAAATCAGAGCTTGTTGAACAAATAATGATCTCACTTCTTAGACTTGAAGGGAAAATTAACATTTCCCGTATGATGAAGTGAAAAAAGATTATGACTACCAAGTTGTCAAAGAATATTTTTTTTTCAGAGTATTGGCATACCCTGCACTCATATTCCTTCAGTGCACAGAGGTTTCCGTATATAGACATTTAGTCATAACAAAAGGTGTCTTATGGTCACACACGGTGACACCTAGCTAGCAAGGTCATTATTTTAGTTACACAAATATTCTTAAGGAAGATTTTATTCTCTTGAATATTCTCTAATGCTATAGAAGCTTCCTTGAGGTGTGTTGATATGAGGCAGGTACATCTGATGCCTTAACATCCCCCTGCGATGCAAGTGGCACTGGAGTGAGAGTGAGGCTTGATCGGAGCTGGAAAAACCTTGCAGAGGAGAGAGACTTTGTGAGAATATATGTTATCTGATCCTTGCTTGAAATAAATGAAACTTGAAGTGATTTGGCTACAACCCGTTCTCTCACAAAATGGTAGTCTAATTCAACATGCTTGATTCAAGAATGCAAGACAGGATTGAGAGACAAGTATGTAGCACCAAGATTGTCACACTATAAAGTAGAAGGTGTAGTGAGAAAAATGACAAGTTCATGTAATAAAGATTGCAACCAAAGAAGCTCACAAGTAGAGTTAGCAACATATTTGTAATCGCTTCAGTAGAGGACTGAACAATGTGGGTTGCTTTTTAGAATCCCAGAAAATAAGATGAGTGCCAAAATAAACACAAAATCCATCAGTGGATTTACGATCATCAGGGCACCCAGCCCAGTCGGCATCAGAGAAAGCAGACAATGTAAAGGAGGAAGAATGTGAAAAATATAAACCTAAATGTCGAGTATGGTTGAGATAACGAAGGATTCATTTGACAGCCTGCCAATGGGGAAGGCGTGGACAATGCATATACTAACATACTCGATTGACTGCAAAGGAGATATTAGGTCTTGTGAAAGCTAGGTACTGAAAGCTGCCAACTACACTATGATACCAAGATGGATCCTCAAAAGAGCAACCATCAAACGCAATGAGCTTTTCAAAGAATGACATAGGTGTAGAAACAAACTTAGAATTGTGCATGTTGGTTCGAATTAAAAGGTCATATATGTATTTATACTGAGATAAAAATAAACCAGCGGATGTTCTATTTACTTCAATACCCAGAAAGTAATGTAAAGGTTCAAGATCTTTAATAGGAAAATATGAACGTAAAGAGTTTATGAAATATGAGATAAGTGTAGGATTAGACCCCGTGACTATTTATATCATCACATAGATCAAAATAAAAATACAATCAGAGGCATGTTTTAGTATGAACAAAGAAGAGTCTAAACTAGAATAATGAAAACCGAGAGTAAGTAATTTATCACTGAGCTTAGCAAACCAGACCCTAGGAGCCTGCTTCAAGCCATATATGGATTTTTTTAACTTACAAACATGTGTTGGGAAGTCGGGATTCACAAACCCGAAAGGTTGTTTCATGTAGACTGTTTCCTCAAGGTCCCCATGCAAGAAGACATTCTGTATGTCGAGCTATGGAAGAGACCAGTTAGAGGTGACAGCAAGGGAAAGCAAAAGCTGAATGGTAACAGGTTTAATGACTAGGCTGAATGTCTCATTATAATCGAGACCAGGTTGCTAATGAAATCCCTAAACTATAAGGCATGCCTTGCAGCGCTCAAGAGTACCATCAACTTGACACTTTGACTTGAGGATCCATTTGCAACCAAGGAGAATGAAGTTTGGAGAGGGAGGGACCAGATCCCACGTCTGGTTGTGGAGAAGGGCGGCGATTTTAGAGTTCATGGCTTGACTCCACTCAAGGTATTTGGACGCTTCAGAAAAGGAGGATGGCTCTTTTGGTATTGGAGAAGGCTAAGAAGCCACTTTGGGAGGAGATTCAGTGAGAGAGAGTGACAGTTTGGGAGGTGGCCAGAGAATGGTTTCATCGGTTCGACGTCGGGGACAATAAATATTTGACTGTGAACGGATAACCATTGGATGGGAGATGGGTTGCACGATTTGTGGTGAGGGAGTGGGAGATTCTGACAATGAGAGGGCTGGGGAGGCATCTCGAGTAGAAGAGGAAAGTGAGGAAGGAGATGTAGATGTGATATCGGGCTGAGATAATGAAGTGGGTTGTGATGGGCTAGTGAGAGGAATTGGGCCTAGAATTGGATGAGTATTTTGCGGCAAAATAGGAGTGAAAAGTGAGATAGGAATAGAATCAGAAGTAGACCCACGGAAGGGTGAGTCCAAAGATGAATTTTGAGGAGAAGAAGTGGACTTGGGTTGTGGTTCAAAGGGGAATGATGTCTCATTAAAGGTGACATCCCTAGAAATATAGGTCTGGCCCGAAGGGATATGGAGACAAAAATAACCCTTACGATCTGGGTTGTAGCCCATAAGGACACAAAGTTTAGAGCGATAGTCTAATTTGTGGCGAGTAAACACCTTAAGTTGGGCAAGCAGGCAGACCCAGAAAAACGTCGGAAATTATAATTTGGGATTTGGTCCATTAAAACTTCAAAGGGGGACTTATGTTGAAGAATTGAGGTGGGCATGCGGTTAATTAGAAAAGTTGCAATTTGAAAGGCTTCGACCCAATATTTTTTAGGGACCGAAGCATGAGATAAAAGTGAAAGACTCATTTCGACAATGTGTCGGTGGCGACGTTCAACACTTCCATTTTTTTTATGTGAATAAGGATAAGTGATTCTATAAGAAATGCCACAAGATTTAAAAATCAATTTAAAGGGGCGAAATTCCCTCCCCAGTCTGACTGAACCAAAACAACATTTGTAGAAAAGGTATTTCTAACAAAACGTAGGAAAGTAAGAATTAAAGAAGAAACATTTGATTTAGATTGCATAGGAAATAACCAAATGAACTTGGAGAAATCATCTACAATTGACAAATGAAATCGGGAGCCATTAGTAGAGAGAACAGGTGTTGGACCCCATACATCTAAAAATAAAAGTTGAAAGGGCCCGTGAGAGTAAGATGGAGATGAAGGGTGCGGGAGAGCATGAGCTATTAACCAAGGGTAGCATTGGAGGTGAGAGGAAGTCGAAACCTACGAAGAATCAATGAAATGGTGCGAAAAGAAGGGTGACCCAACCTTGAGTGCCAGAGTTGAGGTGAGGTACGAGTGCCAATCAATGCTTGCGGAGAGGATGCTGTCGAGGGCACTGTAAGTGACGGCAAGACATACAAGTCATCTTCAACACGGCCCTAAAGAAGAACTTCCCGGGAGCGCTAATCCTTCACAAATAAAAAGCTAGAGTGAAATTCAAAAAACACATTATTGTCATGACAGAATTGACGAACTGAGAGGAGATTGCGAGATATAGAGGGAACATGAAGTAGAATTCGTAAAAGAAAATTGCCAGAGGAGGAATGCATATGAGCTGATCCCGTGTGTTGGATTGGCAAGGTGGATCCATCGCGAATGCTAACTTGGTTGGAGCCCTGATATGGAGCAAAATCAAGATTGAGATTGTTGAAATCAACTGTGAAGTGGTGTGTAACTATAGTGTCTGGGAACCAGGAGGAAATGGATGATGTGGTTGTGGGGAGAGACGTATAGTTAGCAGTGAGGGAAGTTTGGGTTGGGGCCTGATATGTTTGGTTGAATCGATGATAACATGAGAGTGCAGTATGACCTGGTTTAAGGCATACTTGGCAAATAGGGCGAGGGTCCATTCGAGTTGAGAAGGAGTTTGAGGATTGGCCTCCAGTACGAGCACTGTTGAAAAAACCTCTACCGCTACTACATCCACATCGTCCACCACGAAAGGAGGAATTACGGACACGATTAGAACCAAAGGAAGAAGTTGGTCTGGTCGTAGTGTTATGGGCAGTAAGAAGAAAGCAGAGATTGGGTTTGATGAGCAATGCAGGACTCATGGTTGAGGAGGTAGCTATAAATTTGATGAGGTGAAAATGAATCGGGTCGTGTAGTGAGGGAACTGACAAGAGATTCATAGTTTGTGCCAAGACCAGCTAGAAGGTAGATGGAAAACTCATAATCAGAGAGGGCATGACCATCAGCTCTCAAGGAAGCAGCCAGTGCTTTGGCTTTGGTATAATATTCTAAAACTGATTCTAGTCCCTAGCCAAACTTGGTATGAAGTACATGAGCAAATGATTTTGCAGAAAATAGATTTTGAAGGGTGGTCCAAACCTCACAAGAAGTTGTGCAGTTGAGGACTTGAGCCAAAACATTATCGAAGAAGGAGGAATTGATGGCCGAAATGATCAACTAATCCTGTATAATCCATCATGTATGTGCTGGGTTAGGTTTGTCATCAAGAGTGGGAGTGGGCATGGGGAAGGAGCCATCGACAAAACCATAGAGCTGGTGACCTTTGAAGAACGACACAATTTGTGCTTTCCATAAGAAATAGTTGTCGATTGTGAGTTTGATAGTGATGAAGTGTGTGGCTAAGTTGATGATGGAGTTATTAACAGTGGGTGATTTTTCTGGTGACTCCATGAGGTGGGAGAGAAAGAATTGTAAAAAAAAAAAATTGGACGTGGTCCTTTAGGCTCTGTATACCATGATGAAGTGAAAAAAGATTATGACTACCAAGTGTTTGTGAAAAGTTGTCAAATAATATTTTCTTTCAGAGTATTGGTATACCCTGCACTCATATTCCTTCAGCATACAAATGTTTCCATATATAGACATTTAGCCATAACAGAATTTGTCCTGTGGTCACACAACGGTGACACCTAGCTAGCCAGGTCACTATTTCAGTTACACAAATATTCTTCTAGAAGATTTTATTTTCTTGAATATTCTCTAATGCTCTAGAAGCTTCCTTGAGGTGTGTTGATCTAAGACAGATATATTTGCTGCCTTAACATCGTATGTGTGCAAAGGGAATATAATTTCAAAAGGAAGTAAGAAAGGGCCTTTAAAGATTGATTGTTCAAAGTTAAAAGTGTAAACAAACTCCGTGAATCATAAAAAATATATAGATAATGAGAAATTTTTTCATCTATCACGTGCAATGGATGTGGCATGTTTTCATTATGGACAATGTTATACACCATTTTAGAGTGTGCACCTCCCCCCCATGTTCCCATTGAAAAAAAGTCCAAATCATTATTAAAAATTAATTTTTTTATGTGAGTTTCGGATTTACTCATTTTTTTTAAAGGAAATGCACATGAACTGCATATTCCAAGACTGTAAATATAATTTCTCTTTAACTATTTTTTCCTTACAATAATCTATATAAGAAACCACACAACTTAGTACACCATATCAAATTATATAAATGAAAATTAACCATAATTTCAAGACGAAAAATAACAATATTTGTCTATGTAAAGAATCGCGCATTATTGAGTTTCATATCAGATCTCCGACACCCCAAATAAGCTCAATTAATCCATTTTTTGGGGGTAATTAGCATCAATTACGAGTTCTAAGCATTAGATGATTGACCAGTAATATCGATTCCAATAAAGAAATATGTATTGAACGTTTTTCACCCGCTAAGCAAAGTGGTAACGATCGATCGACGTGCTATTAATTGGTGTATTAAATTTTATAATGAAGTGCCACACAGCTGGTTTATTCTTATGAGAAATTCTATTTGCAGTCCCCACTTAGAAACTGTATGTGCAGACCCTTTATTAAATGAGAAAAATCATCATTTTAGGAGGGATATTTTTATAATTTTAAAGATAAAATTGATTGAGCTTGCATTGCAGTCTCCAAATGGAGACTGTATCTAACATTGCACTATTCTTATATACATTCATGCACGGAATCACTGGATGTGGCTTCAAAATCCAGACTGAATATGGATTCTGAAGGCTACTTGCTAAAAAATTGTAAAAAGTTACGATACATGATTTGATCTTTTTAGGTCATATGAGCAGTATCGTGGGTGCTGCAACAGTAGAGAAATTGGATCATAATCCACCATCCACAACCATCTATATGATATATCTATGATCATATATCATACTCTTTATACAAACTTTCAATTTGCTATCGGTCACTCAAACTCGTCACCCAGTTGGCTTCTAGTTCCCCCCAACCAAAACCCTTTGATCATGTATTGACACCCATGCAATATGTATATGGATCTTAGCTAGTGTACTAAATATAGTAAGCTCCCCATAATATATATATATATATATATATATCTTTTTAAACGGCGTTTAAATTAAAAAACTATACAAAAATCTTGATTGTGATCCAGTTTGTCTACTATTGCGGCATTCATGATGCTCATCTAACTTAAAAAAGTCAAATGTATCAAGATTTTTGTGTAGTTTTTTAATTTAAACGCCGTTTAAAAAGAGATACACACATATATATGGTCATTTGTGAACTCTCAGTTTGCTTTGGTCTCTCAAACTCTTCATCCAATTTGCTTCTGCTGCCCCCTTCTCTCCAACCAGTACCTTATCAGATATTGACAAAATGTCACCCATGCAATATAAATATATATGTATATATGTATGTGCGCGCGCCCATAAACTTTCGATCCTACTGCTCTTCCCTTTTTATTTTACCGCTCAACTCTACCGTTTTGATAATTTTTTTTTATTTAGTGATTAAAAAAATATTTTTAATAATATTATAATTTTTTTATATTTTCTTAAAATCTTTAAAAGTATTTAAAAATAGATGTATGAAAAAGAAATAAAATAAAATCACGTAACTAACTGTAGCTCCAAGCGGTAAGACTGACTCATAAACTTTTCAAGAAAATATAAAAAGAGGAGGGACCCATAAACAGTTACCCCTTGATATGGCATCCATATATAGTTTTCAACACTTGCAACCAAGGGGCGTTATAAAGCTTCAAAGAGATCACAAAACTGGACCATTCACTCACCCAACTACTTGTTCGTGAATAATGTCTTCTCTCTTTCTGATCTTTCTATTATGCTTAACCATGGCCACTGCAGCCCCACTCCGGCCTGGTTTTTACTGGGAAACGTGTCCGGAAGCTGAATCCGTCGTCCGGCAAGTCATGAAGAATGCCCTGATTAGAGAACCCCGGAGCGTCGCTTCAGTCATGCGCTTCCAATTCCATGACTGCTTTGTTAATGTAAACTCGCAAGGCTAACTCTTATGTTTCATATCTGTTTCAGTTCAGTTTCGTTGTTAATTAGCTTATGAAATTTAGATGCACATATATATATATATATATGCTAACGGGTGGTTCAATATTATTTAAAGGGTTGTGATGCTTCTTTGTTGCTGGATGATACAGCAACCATGCTCGGAGAAAAAAACGCCCTTTCCAACATAAACTCTCTGAGATCCTTCGAAGTCATCGATGAAGCCAAGGAGGCCCTGGAAAGGGTTTGCCCCGGAGTTGTTTCATGCGCTGATATCATAATTATTGCCGCTAGAGATGCCGTTGCGCTGGTATGTATTTTTTACACAGCATCTCTATCAATTAGTTCTCTCTTTTGGAAAAACAATAACAAAAAACGAAATCAAAGTTGGTATAGATCGACCTTGCATTACGGTATATTTTGGAAATGAGGAGATCTTTTTCCCCTGCGATTTGTCGCGGAATTCTAGGCCAAAGAGGCCACTTTTCTTGAAACTTTTGTCAACTAGGTCCCCTGTTGGCCTATATAATATTAACGTAAATGATTTTTTATAGCCCCAAGTCCAAAGTTACAAAGACGGCAATATCATATATAAGATTCCCCCAGAGGCGCATGCACTTTATTAATTTTAGCTAGCCGATGGGGGCACAGTACTCGTTTGTTTGTGACGAGAAAGTCCGAGAAATTTGTTTTTTTCTTAATATTAATATTAGCATCAAAGATTTTCAGAGATCGATGCATTTTGTTTGTAGTATTTTTCAAAATGATCAAATGATGTCGTTAATGTTGACTCAAACCAGACTGGAGGACCCTTTTGGGAAGTGAGGCTCGGAAGATTGGACAGCTTAAGTGCAAAGCAGGAAGACTCGAATGAAATCATGCCAAGTCCTAGATCCAATGCCAGTTCCCTCATTGATCTCTTCCACAATTACAATCTCTCTGTCAAAGACCTTGTAGCCCTTTCTGGGTCTCACTCTATTGGCCAAGCTCGTTGTTTTTCCGTCATGTTTCGGCTATACAACCAGTCCGGCACCGGCCGGCCGGACCCTGCCATTGAACCAAAGTATAGAGAAAAGCTTGACAGGCTCTGCCCGTCTAATGTTGACCAGAACGTCACAGGAGACCTTGATGCAACTCCCCGTATATTCGATAACCAGTACTTCAAGGACTTGGTTGCTGGGAGAGGGTTTCTCAACTCGGATCAAACACTTTTTACGTTCACGAAGACTAGAAAGTTTGTGGAGCTGTTTAGCAAAGACCAGAGTGAGTTTTTCAAGGCCTTTGTGACGGGAATGCTGAAGATGGGTGACTTGCAACGGGACCAGCCGGGGGAGATCAGAAGGAATTGCAGGGCTATTAATGGCCGACATATGAACAGATTGTGGGAGTCTTGAGGGGAAAGGATCGTGATTTGATTGAAGGCAATATATATTGGAAAATACACAGACCACCTAGAGAATTCATATACTCTAAAATGTCCACAGAGATGATGTGGATGGGTGTTGGTTGGAGTTGATTCTGAAACAAATACAATGACATGTAACATTAGAAGGGCACTACTCCAGATTGTTCATGGAGTGGTTTTTTAATTCGCCTATCACTCTATTTTGATCACTTTTCTTCATTTTAATTAACGTCCTTGGAGCCTTATTAATGTGGTTTTGTTTCCGAATTCCTGCACTACATTGAATTTCAACTTAAACGGTGAAACGTATATAATTCATAAATTAATTTATCATGAAATTAAGCAGGCCTGGAATATTCTGTGTTACGAATTCACGAAACTTCAAATTGAAATAAGTATCCAGTATAGAATTTTGCATCACCCTTTGGACTTTACAAATTAACAACGTTGCCAAATGTTGTGGCATGGTTGGCATAACCTCAGCTTCTAAAATAGAGGTATAGAGTTAAAAGTCTTTGGTTCTCTTTTACAAAACCTCCTCACCTATTGCCTCCTGCCTCCCTGAAAATGCTGTCCCTTGTAGAGTTTCTCCAGGCTCCTCAACAGAATTGAGGAGAAAACTAGCTTAACTCAAATCCAAGTTATTTGGGTCCAGTTGTTGAAGATTAGAGTCTTCTTCTTTCTTGGGGTGTACTTTGATAACTAAATGTTAATATATTCTTTTGATTTCTGTACGAAGTTTAGTTGGAGACCCCTCAGTCAATGAAGAGTACTTGAGAACTGCATGTCTCTGCTGTGGCCTCTCCTAAGCCATGAGGCATGAAGACAGCCAATGCCAAGAAACCATAGGGACCAGCAGGAATAGTACCATTTCTGTGATCGTATTTACCCTAGTTATTACTTCTTTTCCTTTTTTCGGCCCTCTTTGCGTACCGATTTTTTTGGATGATTGTCGGCCCCCACCCATTTTATTTCAGGAAAGAGTAATGGTACAGTTGTGAACTGATCAAGTGTCGTGTAGTCGTTTTGAAAAATAATAAGATTTATTATTAAAAAAATTAATTTATTTTCATATGAATTATACGGTACTTGCACACTCACGACTGCAAGTATCATTTCCCTTTAAAAAAATGCTTACTCCATAGATGAAGCCCATCGAAAGTAGCCACCGATTCTTTTTTTATTTTTTATTTTACTTAATGATTAAGAAAATATTTTTAAATAATGTTGTGAATTTTTAAAAAACAAATATTTAAAGATATAAAAAATTATGTGAAAAAAAAAAGAAAAAAAAAACACATTTATTCTGTTCGGTGGACTTCATCTGTAAACGTAGCAGCGTCCTTTATTTTATCTCCTAGTTAATGTTCAGTAATTTTTAATGATGTTGCAGTATCTTTGCTGTTTACTTGGTCTATCATAGTCAGATATTGCCAAAATTCTAGAGGCAGAAATCAGATGCGTGAAGAAGATAAGGAACCATTCAAAGCATCTTTGGACGTTTCGCACAAGTCCACTGCCAACTCGTAAGGAAAGTTGAAAGCTGACTTTAAAGGGGAGAGAGAGAGAGAGAGAGAGCACATTAACGGTGGTCCATTCTTTAGTCCTATTGAATGTTTGACTGATTGGCGAAGATACGCGAAGACTCTTAGCTTATGATGTGAAATTAGAGGGTTTGTTGTGGAGCATTTGAAATTAGTGGTTCTCTCTTTTTTGACTATTCTGCCGTCCTCGTCAGTGGTTCATTACCTATGAAATAACGTGCTTAATGAACAACATGCAGAGTATGAGCAATCAAAGCTATGGGTTTTCAGAAATCCATTTTGATTCACTGAATTTGAATAACCAAGTTCCATTCCCCAAAGGGATTGATGATGTATGGCACCAAATGCCATGCATGCATCTTCAAAGCTTTAGAGGTGCCTACCCAACTATAATAGAATTATTACATGCTACTTTCATCAGATTGACTCATCAACATTGCTAAAAAGAAGGTATTAGTTGTGCAATCCTCCTCTCATTTCTCCGTCGAATAAATATCATGTTCAAAGAATAATATTTCCCTGATGGAAATCCAAGGCGGAATTCCAACTACAGTTGACGTGGTCTCATCACTTCTGTAAAATGAATACAAAGATGACTCGAGTTCACAAGAAACTTCCAACTTTTTCAACACTGGTGGCAACATCGTTTCGCACTAAAAATTTTAGTTGCTGTATCCTACGTACAATAGATACCGGCTAGTTTTGATTGTTGAAATAAGGATTAATAATAAAAGCCACCAGTTCGATCATTCTTCTCAATCTTCTTACCTTCGACACAATCTTGTAAATAAAGTTTTTCATGTTAGAATTTACTGGATATCTAGAGATGACTGTGAAATAGATTAATAGAAGCAAATAACAAAATCGACAATCATACACAAAACACCAAAATTTAAGTAGTTTGGCTTAAACAAACCTACGTCCATTGGCGGGATTGATCTCAATGAATTGACTATCAAACAAAGGTGAAATACAATAAATCAATCATGAAAATCCTCAATCCCAAAATCTCATTACAGCCAATTAGCTCTCAAGAATCTCACAAAAGGACTTCTCTCTCTTTTCTACGTATTGACCGCAACTCTGCATGCCTCACTTTACAAAAATATGTTTATATATCAAACGGCGTGAGAACTAGGTTTTCTGAATATTCGCTCGAGCGGAGTATTGAGCGAAGAATCTATTTGAACTTCGCTCAAGCTGACTATCAAGCGGGTGTCGAGCGAACAATACACTTTTTTCAACAAGAATCAAGCCACCATTCCAACATTTCACACATTATATTTTTTGTCAAATTCATTCCCAAACGGATGCCAAGCATTGACTGATCGACATTAAACTCAGGTTTGAGAAGTGAAATGAGAATTTTCAATTTTAGATGAAAGTTTAAAATATTATTTTTTAATATTATTACTGTTTGATATTTGAAAAAGTTAAATTATTTATTATATTTTATATGGAAATTTGAAAAAATTGTAATGATGAAATGAGATGAGAATTTTGTGTCTCATCCCACTTGCCAAACCTCCCAAAGAGATTTTATGCAAGATGATTGGTCGTAATTTGACCTAGCTGATATCGTACTGAGTCATAAATTAACCTAGTTACCATGGCTCAATTCAGGACAGATCGTATTAAAGAGATTTTACATTAGATTATTGATCGTAATTTTACCTAACTGGTCTCAGACCGACCACCTAGTCATCGTGTCTAGTAAATTTACCCGGTTATCATGGATCCAGCACAGATCTTATAAACGAAGCATATAAAAGGAACAACTTTGCAACCCAAGTGGCATGCAGTTCCTAACTGAAAGCATTGTGCACAAATACTTGAACGTCAAGGCTTCTGGTGAACAAGGCATAAGCTAGAAACAATCCTCATTAAAATGCTCAGATCCTCAACATTATAAAAGCAAACAAAACCTCTAGTGTAATGCATATTAGGAGCAACAGAACCTCCAAATGACGTCTTGCAATCCAAGAACAGTCCAAAACAACCTCAGCCCATCTATGATCCAGGTAAGATCAACTCAACAAAAATATCAAATATTGCACCTTAGTGATCTAAGCAGCAATAGATGGCTTGGAAGCTCCAGAGAGCCTAGATCTCCTCTTTGCTAAGCTCTCACTCCGTCGTTCACGCTGCTCCTTCAAGCGAGTGGCAAGAAGTTTCTGATACTCGGCTGCCTCTGACTTGGCCTTTGCAATTCTCTTCTTCTTCTCTGCGATCCTTCCTCGCTTCCTTTGTAAGGTCAGAGGAGTCACCAGCCTCTGAATCTTGGGAGCTTTGCTGCACTTCTTGCCTGTGGGAAAGAAATTTGACATTATTTAACAGCTGAAACCAACTAACAAAATAAAGAGGAATAATCCTATACATAGAATCTGTGACTTGTTCTCTGTGACTATAGGAGCAATTGAAAGGCTAATCAGTTGGCGAACCTGACTTGGTTGTGAACGTTCTACGGTATGTGTTGACATACTTCCGAACATCATCATCCTTGGAAAGGTTGAACAGCTTCCGGATCTTTGATGCCCTCTTTGGACCTCTCATTCTAGGCTTTTCAACATCAGTCAGTCCAGGAAGGTCATCCTCACCTTTCTTCACAATAACCAAATTCAGAACTGACAGGTCTGGACTAACAATGCACCCACGAACAGACTTCCTTCTCCGCTCTCCATTCCTCCTGCCATAACCACGGAAGCAAGTGGTCCCTGTTCAAAAAAACTCTGAACCAATTAGCCTCACCACGAGAAAAAGGACACGAGAAATTGCACAACTAGGGTAAATAATCCACTCAAAAGCACATGCACACACAACTGAAACACAACAAGCAAACCTCGATGGAGCAAAAGACGAACACGGCCAGGAGTCAGCACTCCTTGCTTCATTGGAAAGCCTTGCTTGTCACAGCCTCCCATTATTTTAAATAAATAGCCCCTGAACTCCTGCCATAAAACATAGAAAATATCTCCATACCAAATGACTTGGAATAAAACATAGCAAAAAAAAATTGAAAAGATCACTAGTAAAAATGTACATCACCAAGCGCATCTCCGCTGACTTCTTGTGAGATCCTCTTGTCCCAGAATGCTCGGCTGCAATGGTAGTTCATCAACAAGGAATTTTGGTTACTACTTGATCAGATAAGAAATTTTATGTAGAGAAGAAAACATAAAACTTAAAAAGTCGTGTTGTAATGTAAAGCCGAAAACTCAAACAGGCATACATCTGTGGCAACAAAGCACAGTATATGTTCAACATGAACACGAGACAGAAATAAAAGAAATGTCAAATTATTTGTGGGTATGCACAACATATAATTTGTTGAGTCAATTTGTCTGCCTATACAGATAGGCTCAGGCAAAAGACTGCTACGCCAAATTTCACATGTTCACCATATTGGTCTGGACAGACAAGGACTCTCCATGTTCAACCCAACTGCTAAGAACTAGCAGCTAAGCAGCTACTGTTATCCAAGGGACGGAAGTGAAAGAAATGCACTCAATTGCTAAAGCACTAGGTGTCTTACGAGCGTTGCACATGCATAATACAGTTTTGAGTTACCCATAGACAATGTGGGAAGAAATTTATTTCCATAGAACTGTCAAATATGATAAGAACGCCAACTCATGAGGCACATACTTTATCTTTGCCTAGACAATGTGTGACAACCCGATCCAAAGGTCGGAGGCCTAGATCAAGTACAGAGCTTTTAAGTTATGATTTTTGTAGCACAAAGTTTGAGAAATTTAAGTGCTTCTGCATACTCTCTTTTATATCCAGTATTTTAATAAAGAATGACTTTATTATTTATTATATGGAATCTTTTATACCCGGTGCTTCATGAAAGAAAGAAAAAAAAAATTAAAGGCAAGGTAAGTAGCACTCCTGTTACCCTAGATTTTTTTAAAATGATGTTGTTCTTAACCCTAGGGGGATGGGGTGTTAGACAATGTGAACAATAATAAATTGCATTTGAACATAATATTTTTTACTAGACTATCACTGATAACACCTACTTTAAGATATACAGAACTTAACTTTCATAAAAAATGTACAGATTACAGAACGCAAATTCAAATCATATACAGGATTAGAGACCTAAATTCCTATATTGTTCTCGTAATTTTCATACCCGGGATCAGCAACCAAAGAAACCCTCAATACCCAAAAATATATCTGCCTATACTTAAAAGAGCGTATAATTGTTACTATTTATTACTGTTTATCGTGAACAGTAAATCTAAATCAGCTTTTTTTTTTTTTTTTTCATCGACAGTATGATGAACAGTAATGAACAGTATTTTTTTTTTTTTTTAAATCCGTGTGAATGTCAATGTGCGACGTAATACTGCAATCGTGCGTTGGGAATGAGAGAGAGAAAGAAAGAAAAAGTGGAAAAAATATTAATTTTACTGTACATTTTTAAGAGAAAAAAACTATCTATTTAATTTGAATTTTTAATATAATTTAAATTTCATAATAAATGATGAACATAAATAAATAATAATTTTATTCTTATACATTAGACCATTTTAATATTTGAAATTACACTTTATTTTTTTCTTCAATTTGACAGATGTGGCAAACGTACTTTTTTTTATCAATTAGAAAATCTTACGCCATACAGGATTGCTCCTTCTTCTACAAGACAAAAGTTATTCCTCCCCCACAAAAAACATTAATATTTTTCATATATTTTTTTAGTCGTCATAAATATTTTAAAAAAAATAAGAAATTCACAATATCATTACTGTTCATCGTGAACAGTAAATCTAAATCAGCCTTTTTTACTGTTCATCGACAGTATGATGAACAGTAATGAACAGTATTTTTTTTTTTTAAAATCCGTGTGAATGTCAATGTGCGACGTAATACTGCAATCGTGCGTTGGGAATGAGAGAGAGAAAGAAAGAAAAAGTGGAAAAAATATTAATTTTACTATACATTTTTAAGAGAAAAAAACTATCTATTTAATTTGAATTTTTAATATAATTTAAATTTCATAATAAATGATGAACATAAATAAATAATAATTTTATTCTTATACATTAGACCATTTTAATATTTGAAATTACACTTTATTTTTTTCTTCAATTTGACAGATGTGGCAAACGTGCTTTTTTTTATCAATTAGAAAATCTTACGCCATACAGGATTGCTCCTTCTTCTACAAGACAAAAGTTATTCCTCCTTCACAAAAAACATTAATATTTTTCATATATTTTTTTAGTCGTCATAAATATTTTAAAAAAAATAAAAAATTCACAATATCATTAAAAAAAACACTTCTTCAATCACTAGAGATTAAAAAAAAAAAAAAATTGGCAAACGTCCCTCGGACGTTATCCTACTGCTAGTATATATATATATATATATATATATATATATATATATATATATATATATATATATATATATATATAGAGAGAGAGAGAGAGATAATCCAAATTTACTAATACAATCCGATTAAACACTTGTCGTATCCAAATAAAATTCTCAATTCCACCGCATCAGTTACAATACTTAAAAACGCACCAAAAAAAGGAAAGAGAGAGAGAGAGAGAGAAGTTTTCGTACAGTTTGGTGTCGTCGTCGATTTCTAGCTTTTTCTGGCACCCAGTGGTGGGATTTGCGATGTTGAACTGAAACAACAGGGAAACAAAGAAAAAAAGTGAATATCGAAGAAGTGAGGACTATGGTTTCAGAGGAAGACAGAACGGATTGTATTTCAAAGAACGTCACCTTCATCTTCGATGAACTCGCTCTCTCGGGCCGCAGATATGAACAATGCCGCCTCTGGCTCTTCCTCCGCTGGGGCTCCCGTAAGCTATTTAGGGTTTTTAAACTTCTAAAGTTCTAATGAGGGGCGTAATATATTTGCATAATGATTCTTGGATACTATTCGATAGAGTGGTAATCTGTACGAGTGAATTAGTTACCGTACACGTGGGTTTCTAATATCAGATCTTCCAACGGACGGGTGTTTTTTAAAAGTTAGACAAATATTAGATATAGTTATAAATTGTGTAAATATTATACACTCCTTTAGAAAAAGTATAGGATTTATTATTAAAAAATTAATTTTTTATATAAATTACATATTTACTCATTTTTTAAAAATGAATATATGGCATTTGTACATTCTATAATAAATATAATTTCTCATCATACAATCAGTTAGGCTTGAAAACTGACTACGTCGGTTTGATTTTGTGAGAAAATTGACCGATCAACAATTTTTTATGCTAAAAACCGATCGAAACCAACCGGTGGTAAGGGCAGAAACCGGCCGGTTTTGGTTCGGCCGGTTGCCGGTCGGTTTGATCGGTTTGGGGGCCCTTTTTTTGAGCTCTTGCCCAATTGGGCCAATTCAACAAATGTTTTAGGTTTTTTTTTTCTCAGTTCATTATCCAAATTCTTTTTGAGTTTTTTAACTGTTGATTTCATTTTAAATTTTAATAGTAATGTCATTTTTAATTTTCTACTATTACTACTAAGTAACTAACTATATTAATTATTACTTACTATTTATTACATAATTAAAAAAAATAAAAATAACTTCACTAGATGTTTAGTATTACTTAATACATATTAAATAAAATTAAAACAAATTGTCTTAAGCATAGCAAAATGCAACTAAAAAATATAACATAATTAAATGACAACAAATTGGATGCCCAACTTCAACTTCAACTTCAATTTCAAGTTTTCAACCTTCAATCTTCAATAGTTGTCACGTTTGATTGTATGCCCAACTCTATATACAAACATTAATAACTATTAATAATAAGAATAAAACATCAAATGTTAATGAATTTGGATTATAAAAAATACTAAAATTAAATTACAATGAAAACAAAGAAAATATTACCTGATTTTGTTATGAAGCTCTCCACATTATCCATTGCCTCTCGGATATCAATGGTTGTTGCCGGATGCCTTAACCAATTTTAAGTACAAATAAGTGCCTCAACGGTTCTCAGAGCCAATGAACTCTAAAAAGGATCAAGCATACGACCTCCTGTACTAAATGCTAACTCGAATGCAACCGTAGAAATAGGCATGGCCAATAAGTCTCGTGCAATCATCGCGAGTATAGGATAGTTAGCCTCATTAATTTTTCACCAAGTCAACAAGTCAAACGATGTGGAGAGTGCCTCACAACCATCTGATAAATATCGATCCACTTCTGTTTTGACAATATGATCCTATGGCGGAAGATACTTTATACCACTCGTAAAACCATTTGATCTCATACTTGCCATCACCATCATTCATGGTTCTAGATGTCGGAGGGGCCACATGTTCTTGGGTACTCGTGGTGGAGCCGAATTCCGCATACAAATCTTTCAATACCTGTTTTACACTCGACACCAACTCCTTAGCACAAAGCTCATCATGAACTTTCCTCAAATGGAAAGTAAGAAGTCATAACTTGCTTCGTGGATCAAGCACAACTGCAATTAACATGAACAAGTTCAGCCTATCTAATGACCCCCAATACTTATCATATTTTGTTCTCATATTTATGGCTATACTCCTCAAGCAATTATTAAGACTCTCACTCAACTCCATCAACTCATTTTGGAGATCACAAATCTCTATAAAATTGATGTTGGCTGTCACATATAAAGACCCAAAAAATCTATTAGTGACATCATAAAACATTTTAAAAAACTTAACAAAAAACCGCACTGTCTCCTACTCCCTAGCTTTAGGAGGCCCATGTGCCCAGACTCATGGCCATCATCAAAGTAAGAGAGGTAATTATAATCCTCACTCTCCATCCGCCTGAAAGTCTTCTCAAACTTCTCAGCTGCTTCCAACATCATATAAGTTGAGTTTCATCGTGTCTGTACATCAAGACACAACATTTTCTTACAATCAATTTTTTCTTTTTCTGCACATCTCTTAAACTTGTCTAATCTTGCGGTAGATGAACGCACATATCTAACTGCATTTCTAACCATTGTGATGGTGTCATTACACCCATTCAAACCCTCATTCATAATAAGATTCAATATATGAGCATAATATCTCATGTGCATATACTTACCCCCAACAAATTATCACTCAAAAACTGTTTCAAATATAAAATTGCAATATCATTTGAACTTGCATTATCAACAGTCACAGTAAATATTCTATCAATGCCTCAATCAAGCTAGCATGACTCAACATATCTCCCAATAGTTTCCCCTTGATGCTTAGGGATTAGACAAACATTAATGATTTTTTTCTGCAATTTCCAATCTTTATCATTAAAGTGTGCAATTAGACACATACAATTCAAATTCTGTACTGATGTCCATGTATCGGTCGTCAACGAAATCCTCATGCCACCATTTTATAACACTTTTTTAAGATTTCCCTTTCATTTTCATACAATTTCAAACAATCTCTTGCCACTGTAACACGACATAGCACTTTAAACCGAGGTTCAAGAGACCAACACACTTTCCTAAATCTCTGTCCTTCAACAACTTTAAATGGTAACTCATCGATAATTACTATCTCTGCAATCGTCAACCTCACAACCTCTTCACTATATTTGTGAGTTACAAGACTCCTTAACATACCATCACTTTCTCCAACCCCCTCCTCAGGTGTTGCCTCAGCTGTTAATATTTTTTTGTACATATCCAAAGGCTCACGTTTATGAGGATTTTTAGGACATGAAGGCAAATGGTTTTGCATTGTTGAAGTCTCGTTCCTCTTTGAGTGGCAAGCATACGTCTTGCCACAATAATTACTTTTAGCCTTCGGATCATCTATAGGACAACCCTCCACCTTCGTAAAATGGTCTCAAATAATCGATGGATCATCCCCTTTTGTTTCTTAGGTAATGAACAAGTAGTACTAGTAGGGGTACTAGGGGGTTTTGATGACTGGGTCTCCCTCAAATCATCTCCCAAGTTAATGGTTGGTATTGATGCATCAACATCAATCGGAAACGACGAAGAATCCATCTAATTATAAAGAAAAACATAAATGTTACTCGTTATCACGTACATTATAAAACAAAACAATGATTAATATTACACAGCAGTTAGTTTGCAACATGGCAAACATCACAAGTCTAAGACTCTAATCTAAATTTAGTTCACTCATCACATTTCATGCTTTAAATTCATTGATTCAAAGACTGGTAAGAAAATAAAATTTCCAAACACAGCCCACAAGTCTATCACACACACACAAATTATCACACACTGTAAGCATTTTGGCATAAGCTCATTTCGGCATAAACCACAATATTTTTACTCTAAGCATTGCTCATCACACACGACACAATGTCACAAACCACAATATTTTTACTAAGCAAGGCAAAAACAGAGATTAGATTCAGCATTTCCTCTTCCTCCCAAAAAATTCCTCAGAGAAATTAAAAACTAACAAAGAATTGGAACCAATGTTTTGAATACTGTACCGGATGTCATACCGGTCAAGGCACTGGAGCGAAATATTTCGGTATTGGTACCGTTTCGTGTACCGTTTCGAGATAGTCGATATATGAATAAATTATATTCCAAAATAATAATCTATATATAAATAAATTACAAATAAATATGTATATAAATAATCTAATCTGAATTGGGGGTCAAAAAATAAGCTTGTAGTTTGAAAAATTAAAAAAAAATTAAAGGCCGAAATATAAGCCGGTACGAAACACATATGATACCTATACCGGCCACTGGGCCGGTACAGAAAATTTCGGCCGTACCGACTGGTACGGTACGAAATTAAAAACACTAATTGAAATCTAACAAAGATGAAATACAAAGGAAATTATAAAACTTACAGTGGGGATGTAGGTCGTGTGGGTTGTCGGCGACGAGAGAGTAGAGAGGACCGTGGGGAGTGTGGGTCGTCGGCGACAAGAGAGGAGAGTCTGACAGTGCAGGTCACGGAGAGGGAGAGGGAGAGTGCAGGTCACTAGGTTCGGGAAGAGGGAGAGGGAGTCTGGAGATAGGGTGAGCAAAAGTGAAGAACGGCTGCGATGCGAAGAACGAAATGAAAGAAGGAAGGAAGGGAAGGGAAGGGGGGCGGGGGGGAAGAAGGATTCAAACTCCTAACCCTACCCAAAAACGGCGTGGTGTCATTTTGTTATTATTTTTTTCAAAGGGTTAAGAACATGAAACAACGCCGTTTTGTATAAGAAATATATTAAAAAAATAAATATATAAGACGTCGGCCGGTTCTTCGGTTTAGACCGGGCCTGAACCGCAGACCGAACCGGCCGACGTCAATTTTGTAAATTTGCTACCGATGGCCGACCGGTTCTCTACCGATTCCTGAATCTGACAGTCAGTCTACGTCGATGGCGGTCGGTCCGGCCGGTTTATGTATAGCCCTACTATCAGTATATCAGTATGACATTCATCGTTTTGTTTTGTGCCTTTGTGCTGCTTATTTAATGGTCCCCGTTGGGGCTTCAATTCAAGCTGGCATGGTGGAAAGAAAGAGTTATTGTTTTAATTTGGCACGACTTGATGGGATGAACTGTTTCGGATCGGACATTTGCTCCATTTTGGCCGGATTTCAGTATTCCAACCGGGATATGAGTTTTGTCTAAAATTTATACACATCGATATCCTAAAATCAAATAGATCTTTCTCTATATGCTTTTTTGTGAAGAGATATAGTACTTTTGGGAAGCTTTGAGAAGTGAGAACCGTCAAAGGAAAGCAAGTGAAAAAGAATTAGCTTGAGACAAATTCCACAACCAAAATGATTAATTATTTTTCTTGAATATGAATAAATTTATAATTGGTAGTTTTTCTTTAATAGGAAAAATTATTGTCTATAATTTAGTTTTTTTATTTATTTAAAATTTATAGATTTTGGAATAGAAGACTGAAACAACTAGGTTGTCCCTTTGGCTAGGTTTTGAAAAATGTTTTAGCTTGTGTTTGTTGATATTCATCAAAATAATTTTTTCTTAGATGTTAATTTTATATAAAAGTCGTCCTAAATAGTTGCTGACATTTGCTTGACAATAAAGGATAAGTTACCCAACTTGGTCTTTTTGATGGAGACCAAGTTAAAGCAAAGAAGGTGCGGTTTTTGAAGGAAAGGTGTGGTTTTGTGGTGGATCCCGCAGGAAGAAGTGGAAGGCGTATTTTGTTATGGAGGTAAGATGAAATGGTAGAAATTGTAAACTATTCACAAAGGCACATTAATGCCATAGTGTTGGATGTGAAAAACAAACTGAGCTAGTTATTTACTGGCTTTTATGGATATCCAAAATATTGTAAAAGGCAAGAGGGATGGAACCTGTTGAAATCTTTGAAGCTGTGGGGTGTTAGGGATGGTGTGTTATCGAGTACTTTAATAAAACTGTCATGCAAGAAGAAAAACAAGGTAGAAGGCCAAGAGGGGAGTCTTATATGGATAAATTTAGATTCCCATTAGAATGGTGTGATCTACATGACTTGGGATGAATGGAGAAAAATTCACGTAGAGTAATAATCATGGTGATACTTTTACTAAGGAGAGACTGGATAGGGATTGCTAACACATGTTGGAAAGAAGTTTATAATGAAGTTTGGGTTGAAACATTGGCTGCAAGGAGCTCGGACCATAATGGAAGAAGGAGATAGTTAACAAATTTCAAGTATGAAGTGGAATGGGCTCTTGAGGAGGATTGTGGGCAGTTAATCGAAGAAGAATGGAAGAAGGCCAATTTGTCAGTTAATTCCTTGACTCGGGTGCAAAAATGTCTTTACGTATGTAGAGATGCATTGGTCAGGTGGAGTAGGAGCATGTTCAGGGAAAGGGATAAAGTTATCAAGAAACAATCTGATTATTTGAAGCTGTTACAAGAAGGGCAGGGACCTAAGACAATGGAGGAGATAAGGAGAGTTCAGGGTGACCTGTGCAAAAAGTTAGAACAAGAGGAGCTAAGATGGAGACAGCGGGCAAAAAGGCATTGGTATAAAATGGGTGACAAAAATACAAAGTATTTCCATGTATGTGCTAACCAAAGAAGAAGGAATAACTGTATTAAGCAGATAATGGATCCTCATAATAGAATATTGAGAAATGATGTAGAGATAGTAGGGGCTTTTAAGGCCTATTTTGAAAATCTGTTTAACTCTAAGTGTCCCACAACAGAGGAAATTTCAAGGTGTCTACAGCCTATAAAGGCCAGAGTCTCTAGGAAAATGAATAAAAGGCTCGGACATATTTCACGAAGGCAGACGTGGAGGAAACTATTAATCAGATGTCACAATTTAAATCCCCTGGATCATATAAGTTCAGTCCAGGGTTCTATCAATAACACTAAAGTCTGGTAGGGGAGGAAGTATGCAAAGCAGTGCTAGATTTTCTAAACTGTGAGGCCAGTTCCCTTTCTTTGAACCTCACCTCAGTTATTACTTTTAATCCCCAAAGTAAAGAACCCCTCAGTTATTACTGAGTACAAGTCAATCAGCTTATGTAATGTCTTATACAAGTTTATTTTTAAGGTGGTGGCTAATAGACTCATGGGGGTTCTTTCTAAAATCATATCAAGTTGTTAAAGTGCTTTTAGTCCTGAGAGATTGATAACAGATAACATTAGGATAGAGTACGAAGTGCTTTACACCATGAAATCTAAAATGAGAGGAGACATTGGTAGCATGGCTTTAAAACTTGATATGTCCAAAGCTGACAGGATCGAGTGAAATTTTTTAGAGGCTATGATGGGGAAGCTTGGCTTGAGAATAAATGGGTTCAATTGGTGATGAAATGTGTAAGATCAGTCTCTTATTATATACTAGTCAATGGGAAACTAGGGGAATCCTTCACTCCAAACAAAGGTTTAAGACAGGGAGATCCACTTTCTCCCTACTGTCTTATTATTTGTGCTAAGGGACTGAGCTGCTTGTTACAACAAGTTGAGAGAAGGAAGGAAATTTCTAGTGTGGTAGTGGCAAAAGGAGGGCCAAAAGTTAGCCATTTATTATTTGCAAATGATTGTATAATTCTTTTGCAAGGCTAAGGCTACTTGAATGGTCTTAATTACAAGCTATCTTGAGTACATATGAGAGGGCTTCTTAACATGTTTTGAATAAACAAAAGACCTATATGTTCTTTAACACAAACATTAACTCAATCATAAGAGATCAGAGTACAAGGAGGGCAAGAGTTACAGCATGTGGAAGTTTTGAGAGATATCTGGGATTGCCTGCACTGGCTGGGAAGTCAAAGTACAATAACTTTCGAAGTATTAAAGATAGATTCTGGTTGGAAATCAACAATTGGAAAAATAACTTCCTATCAAAGGTTGGCAAGGAAGTTATGATAAAGACATTCTTGCAAGTCATCCCTACTTATCCCATAAGTGAAAAATCTCAGCTATGTTAGCTAGATTTTGGTGGGACAATCAATAGAAGGTATAGACTGGAGGAAGTGGAGTAGGTTAGGGGGACTCAAAAGTTAGTGGCGGATTGGGTTTTCGAGATATAGAGAATTTCATTAAGGTCATTTTGGCTAAACAAAGCTGGAGACTACTACATAATCCTCACTCTCTGGTGGCAAGAGTTTTCAAAGGAAAGTACTATAAAAATTCACAGATATTGGTGGCTAAGTTAAGTTCCTCTCCTTCTCTCATTTGGAGGAGTATATGGCCTTCTTTGGAGCTGGTGAAAGAGGGCAAGATATGGGGGGTGGAGAATGGGAAGAATGTCAAGATATGGGGGAGCAAATGGCTGCCTAACCTTTCCTCACATTGTGTCCAATCCTCTGTTAAGGTCTTAGGATCATATTCAATAGTAAGTGAACTATTGGATGAGGAAACCAAGGAGTGGTAGAGGGAGTTGGTAGATGAGATCTTTAATAAGGAAGAAGCAATATAGATCATAAACATCCCGAGAAGTAGGCTAGGAGCTGTAGATAAACTAATTTGGGGGTTTACAAAAGATGACAAATTTATTGTGAGAAGTGCCTTTCACTCGGCACAAGGAATTAGGAGACAAAAGGTGGGTGAAACTTCTAGAGAAAGGGAGATGGAAGATATGTGGAAGAAGCTGTGAGGCTTAATCATTCCTGGTGTGGCAAAGCACTTCATCTGGAGGGCAAGAAATGATCTTCTAATCAGGTATTATTTGTGTAGAAGGAAAATTATCGACTATGACACATGTCATATCTGTCTGAATGAAGCTAAAACAGTTTCTCCCGTTTTGTGGAGTTGCCCTGTAGCTTCTAATGTATGGGGGGAGAGGGGAAGTCCACTTCAACAATGGTCAAGCTATGGGGAGAACTTCTTAACACTGTGGGAGGATCTATGTAGGGTTTTAAAGAAGGATCAACTTGAAGCCACTGTGGTAATAATGAGAAGCATATGACACAGAAGAAATTTGGTCATCTTTGAAGAAACATTCTCGGCTCCTCAAAAGGTTCTAATTACAACTATGGACAACTTGAAAGAATTTTATCAAGTCCAGATGGGACAAGAGGAGAAGCAACATGGGAGAGTGGTGGAGAAAACAGCTCAAAGTTGGCATAGACCCGAGAAAGATTGTTGCAAAGCAAACTTTGATGTGACAATTGACAGTAAAAATCAAACAATGGGAATTGGAGTGATTGTTAAAGATTGTAATGGTGAAATATTGGCTGCTTTGCATGAACAACGCCAGGGACTATATAAAGTTGATGTACCAGAGTGTATGGCTCTTTGGAGGGCCACGGAGATGTGCACAGAACTGGTGTTCAAAAGAGTTTTGTTTGAAGGTGATGCTCAGATCGAAGATTATAAAAGCTGTACATAATACTAAAGATGATTGGCCCATAGTTGGACAAATTATAGAAGATATAAAAAAAAACTTTTTAATTACCATACTGATTAGGCAATTGTATTTACATATAGAGAAATGAATGGGATAGCACATAAATTAGCCAAGATGGCTTTAGGTAAGGAGGGATCTCACTGTTAGGTTGAGGAGGGGCCCATAGCAATTAAGAGTTTGGTTCTACCTGATAAACACTGTAATGTTGGCCTAGCTGATACGTAAATGAAGTTTCTTTTGTTTTGATTAAAAAAATCGAACTATATATTCAACAAGAGAAGTGTTACAGTCACAAAATATTTTCATAAAAATAAATTCACAAACTGTCATGACTTTACATGATATATTAAGGCTTCGTTTGGAACATTAAATACTCTCAACTCATTTCAACTTATCTCAACAACTTTTTCAAATCCCAACACAAAATGTAATAAACAATTCAACTTTTTCAAATCCCAAAATAATAATAATATTAAAAAATAATATTCTAACAATATTTTATCATCTCAACTCAACTCACTTCAACATCCAAACTCATCCAAAATCTACCAAACAACATTAGTTTATAAATATACTTTTATTAAATTTATTTGTGGGTAAGCATTTCTCATCCAACAATATCAATCACAAGAGAGAAGTTTCGGTAAGATGTAATCATGTAAATTAAGAACTCAAAACCAAATAATCTTTTTGGATCACTCTCAAAGTTGACATCATCCATTAATTATTCAATACGTGTGAGATTCACAAACTACACATTCTTAGGGTTCACGTAAGATGCAAATCAGATGAGACATATGCATGAAAAGTATATGCAGAAAAATATGCGGATCGATTATAAATGATACCATGCATGGTTCATATTAATATCTGATCGTCTACTATTCTTTTGGGCTTGCTTTTGGATGTACCTCTAGTGAACAAACATCGTGCATGTACAAGGGATAACTACATGTGACGTACCAATATTTCCCCAACGTCAAGAAACTGATTTCATGACGTTGGTGGGAATTTAATTAGGCAACACCAAATCCGAGTTCTCAAGAGAGCAGCTCGCATATTAAATTGATGTGAATTATATCTTATGAGCTTATAACACTATTCATCCGCTCATGAGTTTATCTAAGCTTGATAACATTAAAAAGAGGCGGCCGAGAATCTTATATCAAAAGGACCAACGACGATGAAGGAGAAGAAGGAGGAGGAGTAGGAGCTAATTCGGACGGACCAACGACGATGGAGGAGGAGGAGTAGGAGCTAATTCGGACGGAATCGAATGATTATGATATTGATCATATTAAAAACTATATTTTAAACTTACAAAACTCTAGTTTTTTTTTTTTTTTACTCGAGAGCTGGCCAATAAACAAGAAAATCGAAAATAATAATAAAAATAATGTCAGGTACAAATTTACAACATGCATTTTTTTTTCTTTTTTTAAAGAAAAAGTAGGATCCATCCTTCAAAAAAAGAAAAACTTTTACATGAGGAGTACTTGTACAAGAATTGCACGCCCGGATCGTGCATAACTCAATATTTTCCTTTATCAAACTTATATTCCTTCATGTGTTATTACAAGAGAGAGAACCATTTGAACTAGAACTCTAATTGGCAACAAGTCAGAGATGCTGCCAAACACAACTTAATTAGATATATATATAACAAAAAACAGAAGAACTGATGATTCTAATAGTTACAAATTTCAACAGGAATTACGAAAACGTGGATAACTTGATGCTCTTTACATTTAGAGAGCAAGACAGCTAGCCTCCATGCAGGACAGCCTTCAACATCATGCATCCTCCATACAGAGAATCTGATTCCCCTTGAACGTGAAAAAAAGTGCTTTATCTCAAAGCGCTAGCTTTTCACTGAACTTCACGGCCTCCAAAGATGCATGATTTAAACAAGCTAGCACTCGTTATAATGCGCAGACAAAATCACCGCTTGTCTCCATATCGTCTGTGTCACCATCTGCTTCTAGTTCATCGAAATCCATGCTGCCTCCAACAATATTCCCACCAACTTTGGGCCCCAAACCTGGGTTCCTAGCCTCTTGAATAATTGACAGTATTTCTTCAATACTTTGGGATGACTGATCACTTTCGCCATTATTATAATGCAAGCGGCCGCTTTCATTTTCTTCCATGGACTCTACTGGCAAGTCCTTCAAGAACCAGGGATGCTTCTTAATTTCTGGGATGGTTATTCTCTGCACAAAAGGCAAATTAAATCATCAGTAAGAGGGAAGCATTATATATGAAGGACTAAAACATTGATCAGTTAATTATACCTTTTCAGGGTTAGCTACAAAGATTCGAGATAGAAGATGTCTGCATTCCATGGATATACGAATATACTCTGGAATTGAATAGTGGACGTTAAGAATCCTCTGCCATAAAGCATGCAGTTAGCATATTATTTGAAATCAAAACACAGCAAGGATGCATCTGGATTGGATGGTCAACTAAAATAATTGGTACCAAATTAAACTAACCTGAAGGGTTTTTCTGAAATTACTTGGATCTTCGGGATCTTCAAAGGGATAAGATCCAACCAGCATCACATATAGGGTTACCCCACAAGACCAAACATCTGCAATCTATATATGTATTTTCAAGGACGAAAAAGTTATCACGAATCCATGATTCATTAATCTAGTGACTAAAGTTGATAAAGCGAAAACGACGAAAACTACAGAAATAAAGATCATCAGAAAGGAATAAAATTTACTTTCCCGTCGTATTCTTTCTTTGACAAGACCTCCGGTGCAATATAAGCCGGTGTTCCGACGGTAGATTTGGGTTGAGAATGTAATACAGATGACTGCGAAATGAGGTAGAATTTTTTAGTATCTTGGTTAATTTGATGAGATCCTAATTCACTGAACATGATTTAAAAATCAGTTAGTTCACTGCCTTGGAATAGCCAAAGTCACATATTTTGAGACGCGGAGCCGAACTTCCATCTAGAAGTGTGTTTTCCAGCTTCAAATCTCTATGACAAATTTCCTGAGAAAATTAGAAGAAAAGAAAATGCAAGAAACATATTATATATATTCGATTCAACAAGCTAGAGGTACTGCAACGTTCATATTTTACAAAACATAAAAAGGTAAAAGATCAATTGTACCATCGAATGGCAGTAACTCACTCCCGAAATAAGCTGTTGAAAGAAATATCTTGCCTGATACAAACAAACGTAAAGAAACATCAAAGAATAACAAAACTTAATTGCAAATACCATGCATGCATGGAGATAGAAACCCAAATTATAAAGAAATATCGATCTTCTCCTATCCATGTTCATTCCATTAATCACCTCATCCTCGCTGAATCTACCAGCATTACATATTCTTTCAAATAGTTCTCCTCCAGCTGCATATTCCATGACTATGGCTAAATGAGTTGGTGTTATCTGCACCTGCAAAGAAAAAGGCTCCAACTTTGCTCTCCATAATATAGATCGATCAAACGCATGTATACGTAGTAGCTAAAGAATAAAGAGGTAGCTAGAAATAAGCATTTATCATTTCATGTGTCCCATATTATTATTTTTTTCTCGTATTTTCTTTTTCTTATGGTATGAAATATTATATGTATTGCGAAATTTATTGTAGTTAATTTATTGGATACTAAAGTAGTTGGGCATGCATGCAGGTGGTGCCAAGTGTATTAATTATTGTGATTTGTGAGGTATCTATCGATTGGTTATATATATGTTCCACGCACCAAAAGCAAAGTGGGTGGGCCTTTGGAAATGTACCATGGCTTGAGATCAACTCAATTATTATCAAGTCAATATGTATATATGTGTATATATATATATATATATATATATATATATATATATATATTATATATACATGTATGCCAGTCTTCGATTGTTTGTCTTGCTTGGCAACTCAATAATTACGTAAATTTGTGAGTATTCGTCGTTTAGTAATCAAAACATGCATTAATGGGATGGGAATTGATCTAATACTTCTAATAACCATTTATTTTAATTCTTAATAATATATTTTATTATATTGAAAAACAAAAACAAAAAATCAGATGCGCAATTCAAGATAAAAAATATATATATAATATATTTTAATTCTCTAGACTAGATAGATACCAGAATTAAGGAGGGATATAATAGAATAGACCAAACGGATGATTGAGAAAAGTGTAGTAAATTAAAAAAAAAAAATTTGAAACTGAATAGACCAAAGTCATGTACTTCCACACTGGTGCATGAAGAATATTGGTTCTAACAGTAAGTGTAGATATTTTAAAGGAAAAATGGCAAATCATAAATTAGCTGTAGTACTGTAAAACGTACAGTAATAATAATATAATTATACCTCCTTAAATCTTATTATATTTGGATGCTTCAAGGTTCTGTGATTCACGATTTCCCTCTGCACATGCTCATCAATCTGCCCAACCAAGAGAATTAGCAATATACGTGAAGAAACCAGAAACCCATTTCAAAACTCAGAAAGCAGCTTGTAAACAAAGATGAAAAGCTAACACCTTTTGGCCTCTCTCAATATACTTGACAGCGTAGAGCTCACGACTCCATTTATCCCTGACCAGCTTTGCCACCCCGAAGTTCCCTGACCCAATCTCCTTCAGTATCTCATATCGCTCCATTTTTTCTTTTTTCTTTTCAAAGAAACCTCTCTCCGTCTGTGTTATCTTTCACTCTCTTTCTATTTGTTTGCTTCGAAAATCTTCATAATTTTAAGGCTTCCATTGCTTAAAAAGCTGCAGAGATCGATGATTGGGTTATAGGGTCTTGCCTGACTCCTTTGGAACTTTCAAATAAAGACCAGGAGCGAGGGACGAAGGAGGACCAGGGAGCATACGTGGCTTAATGCTGGAGGCTAGATTTTCCAGCGGAACTCAATGATAACTGTGAGTCCTTATCTTCTGTCTCGCGTCTGCCAAACTCTGTATAAAATCGCTCTGAAAGATGATAACGTGCCAGCAAGGGCTGTGTATTGGTAATTGAGAACAAATTTCGTTGATAGAAGTTTCGCTTCTACCTATTCTCTGTCGTTTCATCACATTTTATTTAATTATTATAATTTTTTAAAATTTAAAAATAAAAATAATATTAAAATAATATATTTTAATAATATTTTATTTAATTTTAAACTTTTATTTCATTTCAATTCTAACTCTAATTGTAAAAACAAACTAAAAAGAGCAGAGCTAAAGCGAGTATTGAAGGTATAATACTCTCACATCTGTGGAGTTTTTGGACATTAAATTCAACAAAAAAGAAGACCAAACAAAATGGGTTATTGGGGGGGCTTACGAGGAGAGGAGAGAAAACGACGCAAGGTAGCACAGAAAAGCGCCGTGGACGGTGGGGAGGAAAGGACAGAGGGAGTAGTGGGGCAATATATTGGTGGGCTCGACCGGGATCTCCCAGTTTTCAACGTCTCTCGTGATCTCATCCTTCTCGCAAAGCGTGCAATGCACGTTAATAAACGATTAGACAAAAAATCCTATTTCCTGCGTCTAATGAGTTTTGCTACACAACCTTCATAATATTCTATATTTTATATTTTTTTAAATTTTTAAATTTTTTAATATTATTTTTTAATTTTTTTTGAGTTTATTCTTTTTAAATTATTTCAAATTTTCTATTCATTATTCATATAATAAATATTTGATAAAAGAAAAAAATAAGAAAAATTAAAAAAAAAAGTAGAGTCTGGAGTGTGAGGAGGTTATGAAGATTTTTTTGCATCTAATACCGTTTCTATATAGAAATATTTTCAATATATTTTATTTTATTATTATAATTTTTTTAAAATTTTTATATAAAATATAATAAATAATTTAATTTTTTCAAATTTTAAAATAATAATAATAAATAATATTCTAATAATATTTTATTCAACTCATTTAAAATCATTTTATCTCATCTAACTATTCAAACCAACCCAATTTATTTTTTTCATTCAGCTCGGGTGTTTGTGCAATCATGTCACAACCCATGCTTTGTGCTTTCGGGCATCTTATAGAATTTATTATGCCTGGAAGGGATATTTGAGCCCCACAATTTTAACTAATAGATAAAGTCAGAAAGGGACTCAAGACTCTTAAGAAGGAGATGACTCAGACTCCTAATAAGAGATAGAATTACACTCCTAAAAAGAAAAGGTTTTACAAGATAAATTGGACTTTATCACTCCAAGGAAATAACCTCTATAAATAATCTACAAGTGCCGCCCCTTTATTCGTTGCAGGTCACTATGTGATTGGTGATGTGAAACACGTCCTTTACAATGGTGCCGTCTGTGGGATCTATACATAATTCAACGTGATTTTCACACAACAACCACCACGCAATCGCACGCAAACCACAATTTCTTAATGTTGAAAAAGAAAGTAGAGGAATTCCACGACTGGCAACATCATCCACAATAGCTCAAACTCCCTAGCTCATGAGTTCTTCTCCAGCATATAAGATAAGTCCCTCCACCTTGCATTTATTATTTATTTCGAAAGTACTGTTAAAACGTATCAGATATATAATATGTATAACTATATCTCTCTGTGTGTGGAAGGACCCAGGAGTTTGCACTGTGAATGTGCATCAAGTACGTAGGCGACGTACGCCATGCACATGCACGTAATGTGCATGGTCCCATGCGCTACCGTGAGGAAGTCATAACACAACCTCGAGTGGGGCTCACCGTGCATGGCGGGCTTGTTGCCCACCACCACGGTGACTAGCGCAACACAGTCCCGGCCACTAAGCCAAGCACCAGGAATGAGCCGATGGTGGTCTCCTCGTCGGTATCTCGCCACCAGGAGCCCAGGAGCATGCGAGAAATCACCCGTCAGCCGCCCAGGGACTTTCGAGACCACCGGTGGCCACGACTGACCCCATCAGTGTTTTCTTTCACTAGAGAGGCGCTTCATGCCCGGTAGCACTGCCGGATGCAACAAACGGACGCATGGATCAATATTGTTGGCAAAGCCACCCACCAGGCACCGGCAACTCGCTGACTAGCGAGCTAGTCAGCAACCGCCACACAGCTCACTGATGACTTCTATCACCAGCATAGTGAACCTCTTCCTGGTTTCTCTGCCCGCCGTGTCACCCCACAAGAAGTCGTTGACCACACCATGTAGGCTGTCAGAAGCCGGGCATTCTTGTGCCAACAGGATCGTCGCTAGCCACCACCAACAGCATCGTTGGCGCTCTCTGTCGCTGGCAAGAAGGTCCTCGACCACGGAAGTAGTTCACGCAAGGCATAGTGCAGGCAGGAGAGTCACATTGCCAGAGAACCACAATAACCAGGCATTCATGTGCCGACAGCCACTATCCGACCCACCGGAGTCTTCTGTCCTAGCCTATGGTCCCCGACTGCGGAACTTCCTCACCACTAGTGCTCACCACCGAAGATATAGCTCCTCGCCAATACTAGCCCATGAAAACAACACCTACTTAAAACCTCCCCGCCACAGATCGATACACCGGAATGGGGAGAAAGATATTCTCCAATTCACTGGATCATCAACGAAAATTTTGATAAGTTTTTCTCTTTTTTTCCCCTTTTGTATTTATTTTACTAACATATGTGAAATAATGGGAAAATATGAGAGGAATAGAGCAAATACATGACGCACACTACGCTTACATACATGCCCTAGTGGCCAAAATACACGTACATGTATGTCCCACGTAAAACCTGCAATGTGCACGGGATGCACAATGTTGGCAATTGTTGCATATTGGAGTTGTGTACCCACAGACTTTCAAAAGATCCGCTGCACCCAACTGATCGAAACGATAAATCCACTGCAACGCCGCAGCCAAAACAACTGTAGTGCATCTCGCCACCCCCGGTGAGCAATACTTCGCCAGAGCCACACAAGTGCAGACAATATCTCTCGATTGCTAGCTGCGTTCATGACGGCAGCACCCCTTGGCGGGCAACAAGACCCGTGCCACTCGGCAGGTAACAAGACCAACGCCCCTTGGCGAGCAACAAGACAAACACCCATCGGCGATCAACAACAACACCTTGGGCGAGTAACTAGACCCATGCCTCTCAGGGAGCAACAAAACTGACATCTCCACCATGCAACTAGACCAATGTCTCCTTGGAAAGCATATGTGTTTTTGTCACTGCCCATGCCAAGGCATGGCTACCCGCGAGCATCGCACATGTATCACCAGCCTTCACCACACTCTAGCATGATGGCTTAGGTTTACAAATCTCAAACTTGTAAATTGTATTACACTTACCTATTTTATTTTTCGTGAGAACTTCTCAGGACACAGGGCAATCGAACGAGCATGGATGTCAGAAGACCACACGACCATCTCCAAAAGTTAGCCACTAAAAGCTAAGTTACACACTCATGGTGCACTCGAACGGGCATGGAGGTCAGAAGACCATACGACCCTCTCCAAAGTTCACCATCAAACGGGCATGGAGGTCAGAAGACCACACGACCATCTCCAAAGTTTGCCGAACTAACGGGCGTGGAGGTCGGAAGACCACACGACCCTCTCTAATGTTAGCCACCAAAAGCCGAGTTACCCACTCGCAATGCAATCGAACGGGCGTGGAGGTCAGAAGACCACCCAACCCTCTCCAATGTTAGCCACCAGAAGACGACTTACACACTTGCAGTGCAATCGAACGAGTGTGAAGGTCAGAAGACCACACGACCCTCTCCAATGTTAGTCACCGGAAGTCTAGTCACACACTCACAGGGCAATCTAACGGGCGTGGAGGTCAGAAGACCCCACATCCCTTTCCAAAGTCATCCACCGACAGTCGAGTTTCATACTCGTGATGCAACCAGAAAGGGCGTGGAGGTCAGTAAACCCTACGACCCTCATACTGATCTTCACCAGCAAGCGCTGAGTGTTTACGCTAACGCCACAATCACCGCCAGCGAGTTACCTTCTGGAATAAGCCACCGAGCTTCACAACCGCCTTGCGCGGGTTTCCTTCAGGAACAAGTCTCGACAACCGCTTAATATGGATTTAGGGAGTCGACAGGCTCCCTGACCACTTAAGCGCAGATTACTACCAACAAAAAAACAAGGGTACAACAATAATTTACACAAAGGGACAAAAAATCCACTACTACTATTTTATACACTTACTCTCATATTGCTATACTGACTTTGCATCGGAGTGTTCCCGGGGCAACCAGTGTCGCCCATTTATTCATTGCAGGTCATCGTGTGGTTGGTGGTGTGAAACACGTCATTTACAATGCCTCATTTATTTTTGGAGATGAGATGAGATAAGTTGAGATGAAGGTTAAAAGTTAAATAAAATATTGTTAGAATATATTTTTTTAATATTATTTTTATTTTGGGATTTGAAAATTTTGAATTGTTTATTTTATTTTGTGTGGACATTTGAGAAAGTTATAATGATTAGATAAGATGTGATAAAAATAATTGTGAAAATAAACGAGGCCTTAATGATCTCCTCGGATTTGTTCTGCGTTGTTGTTTGCATGGATAAGTCACTTGTTAGTTGTTTGTTATGGTATTATATAAAATTATTATTTATTTTAAATATTTAAATTGATAAAAATATATAGATTAAATTATTTAGATTATATCTTTAATAATTAATAATAATATATGTAAAAAACAAATATATATATATATATATATATTGCAGTAGTGTGGGCAAAATATAAGTGACTTTTTCATAATTAGATAGTGCATTCATATGATGTTCTAGTTTAAAAAATTTGAGATATACGTAAAATGTAGAACGACTTATAATTAGAGGGTACAAAGAGATTTTTTTTCCTAATTAAAGAAAATTGTTAAACTAGCCCCTCTAATCCTATATTAGTTAAAAAATACTTTATATATTATTTTATTGAGCTCCATATAAACATGGATCCTTTTAAAGCTTTAGTGTGTGCCACAATAAAATCTCGTTTCACTTTCATAAAATATAAATAAGCTACAAGCGCTTCTTAGGTAGCTTTGACTGATGCAAGGACGATGACAGTTTTTCTTAAGGGTGCTCCCCGCATGGCACCCCCTCCTTGCCCCCCCGCCCCACACTATGCAAGGGGAGGGTTTCCTATCCCCCGGGAGGCAAGGCAGGGGCCCCGATACCTAGGAGTGCGGTTGAAACCG